>JAHWFP010015351.1:21605-32920 GCA_023313725.1 Lithobius niger | reverse complement strand
TAAAAGCTGATATTCAATTTCTTTTAACCCTTTAATTCCGAATAGAAAGACAGCTTAGACAAACAATGGCATTGTTATGTATTAAAGTTTTCTTACGTGATTGTTGTGATGAGGAAAGAGGTAGAAGTGCTGGAGAGAAAAAAAGAGAAAGAAAGAAGGGAATTACGCCAATTGGAAATCAAAATTCATATTGTCAAAATATGCCAGAATTTGCCAAAATGTCTGGAGCTATACCTGAAGGGACAAGATTGGTAAGACGAAACATGACCACACTTGCATCATGAAAGCATTTAAGTTTGTTTATGGTTTAATACTAAGGAAAAAATAATACAAGCCTCACAACATTTTCCTCGACTTTTGATCGCTCTTTTCCTCATGACTTAGACTAATCCCTTCTTTTTTCCCTCATGATATAATCATTCTGTTTTCCACAAGAATTATTAATCCCTTATTTTTTCCCTCTTGGCTTAATCCCTTTGGTTTTCCTCATGACTTAATCCCTTCTTTTTTCCCTTATGACTCAATCCCTTCATTTTTCTTCATGACTTAATCCCTTCGTTTTTCTTCACGATTTAATTTCTTCGTTCATCATAACTTAATCCTTTTTTCCCTCATGATTTCGTTTTTCAGCATGACTTAATCCTTTTTTCCCTCATGACTTAAATTACTTTTTCCCCAGAATTTTCCTAATTCACAACTTGTCGGGCCTTCCTCTTTCTGTAATTCTATTTCCCTGAATTCTATCCAGTTGCTATCCTAAAATACCACTGAAAATAGCTTCCATATTGCAAAGCTTGTACAAAATAGCAGGAAAACTGTAAAGTCGATTACGTTTACCAGAATCAAGGAAACAACAGTACAACAGCAAAAATCCCACACTAGCTAAAGATGCGGTAAACCATATATTATGTACGTATATTTCATTGAAACAATATGACTGGGGCTAAAACCAACGAACTCCAGATCACAACTCGGATGTCTACGGATAACGCCACACACACCAACTCACTACACGCCCACCTTGCACATTTACCACACGCCCATGTGAAGACTTCAATGCCGATAGCTTTGGCGCCAAAGGTGTTTTTTAAAAAAAATATGCTACAAGTAAAATAAGTTGGAATGGAGCCTGTAATTACATGTGTATTGACATAACTCATTTAAACAGGATTCGCCTTTGATATGATGCTGTATTGCAGGCTGCCTTGGCTACCTTTAAGTTGGTGATGTTTGGTGTCAACGTGAGATGTCACCACATGGGACGCAGCATTTTGATTAGTTGTCACAATGACTGTATTCCACGTGTACTGACCCTCGCCAAAGTTCGGCACAAGCGGTAAAAAATATATATGTGCATAATTATAACTCTTTGGCAATGCTGTACAATACTCGTTAGAGTTTGTATGTGCAGTGGTACGGAATAAAATTCATTATGGTATGATATTGCATACTTGTTCTTATTATTTATATTAATACATGCGTTTTTTAAGTACTTATTCAATTCATAATTTTTTTTTAAATACACACTTTAAACTTGAGGCAAATACAAAATTTCCTTAACAATATGAAATCATCAATATCGGATAGCAATCACAAATGTGACAAACAAAAGCTAACAGTATGTCACAAGAGTTACATGTTTACTTTGAAGTTAAGATGAAAAGCAAAAAAAAATGAAGAAAATTAATAATTAACATCCCGTCAACACCAATTTAACTTACATAATAAGTAAAACTCGAAGCCATAATTCCTGTTTATTAATAACTGACATCCGAGCCATTATTATTCCATATCCTTATAATAATGCTGGATCTGACTGAGCAGTTAAAGAAAAAAAGGCCGAACAATCACTTCCCCCTCCTCACGCCCGCACTGCAAGTGGACTCTCCCATTCTACCAACATGGCAAGTGCAGCCGGGAGGGAGTGGTCGATCAACTCACATACCTCTCACAATGAGATGTACGAGACACGGGCACGAAAAATGTCGGGAAAAGTGTCGGGAAAAATGCGTCTGTAAACTTAATTCATGACCGGCCCCGTGCATAGCACAGGCTTCGTCTAGTGAATAATAATATGTCAGACTGTTGGCTCTATACTACTGTGGCATTCTTAGTATATAATGACATTTTACTTGAATATACTAAATGATTTTATCTAGACACACGCTAGTGTGTCGCACCAAGTTAGGCAACAATCATCACAACATCACATCAATTCAATTGTCGAGGTTGTAAACCATTGTAGCGCGGAGCCATAGCGTCAGTGTCTTATATCTTGAAGCATAGTTGGGCACATTTCAGGTACTTGGGGAAAAATAATAATGCGGTACAAAAGTTTAAATTGTGTTGAAATCAAGAGCAATGACCCACCTGACAAAAATTAACTCGTGTAGGAATGCCAGCTAAACTGCTTTCAATGCAAAATCTGACCCTCAATAACGTTGAAAATGTGTAACTAGCTAGCTACCCAAAGTAGCAATGTTCTAGTTTTCATTTAACCTTCTAACTATTAAGCGATGCGATTAACTTGGCGAATGTTTTGGTGTCTTGATATCACTCCTTTGAAGGGCCGAACCATTCGGAACTTGGCGGCCCCTTTTACCAGTTTTGGTTTTTGGCAAAGTCCCCGCCAGGACTGCCGGCCAGGGTAGTGTGAGAGGCTACCATGCTCCTTAAACGGCTATGGGATAAATTCTGGACAATCTTTCGGCCCCGACGGTGATCGCAGGCTTCCCAGATCAAATCCCCGGGCAGGCAGCCCCCTTTACCAGATATTTCTTCTTCTCTAAAAATCTGGTAATGTTCAAAATTGAGCCGGTTCAGCCATACAAGCATTAGTTGCTTCGGCTGACTTAAGGCTCGTCAAATTTCTTTAAAATAAAAAAATTAAAATTAAATAAAATATGAATGGTTTAACAGCAGATAACCTGCTGCTAATGTTACTTTTATGTTGTTTATACAAAAAAAATTTTTTTACTTTTTTTATTTTTATTTTTTTTTGTTGGTGACACTTTTGTGTCCTTCTGGCTGTCCTTTTATTATGTAATAGAATAAAGCTTATCCTTATCTTAATAATGCCGTGTCATCGTATTTAATATACGCCAGACAACATTTTATTCTTAATGCTATTTCAGACATTAATGTTCCCTACGCTAAAAAAAAAACCAACAACATATACTTGATTATTTACTTACCTTCATCCTATCTTAAATATTAGACTAGGCCTACATTTCATCCTTAGCACCATTTCCGGTGACATTAACGTCTCATAAGTCCAACAAAAAATAAATAATAATAAATAAATAATAAAAAAAAGCGACTTATACGGCCAAAAAAAAATATCTTACGCCCATAATCAAGACATCAACTACAAAGACCATCCCACTTTCTTCTTCCACACTTGAACATTAACACCAAGAAAAGCCGGCAATACTAGCCAATTTGTGACAACCTGTCATAACACTCGCCTACTAACTCCTTGGCTTTTTTTCCGATTGCTTTTTTCCACCCGTTCCTTTATATCTTCCCACCTACTCTTTAACAACCACACGCTGAGCCAGAAGAAAGGAGAAAGAAGAGAAGAAAGAAAAAAGGAAAAGAAAAAACGCAACACCAAACGGGCTGGAAAAATAACAAGCCACATGGGTTGACAGGAGCATTAATTACAGCAGCAGCCTTGTGCCAAGAAGCAGGCAATTTAGACAACAAGTACTTCACTGCACCTATTTTTTTTCCCTCGCAAGTTGTTGTTGCAAGAATACATTTTTTCTTCGTCCCTCATCACAAGCCAGTGCTAAGCAACATGAGGTGCAGAAGCCGGACCTAATTGCGTCGCATCGATAAAAACATCTATCATCCGACACATTACCCCACATAAAGAAACATTTGCCGCCCGGCCAGCACATGTTTGCAGTAAGGCAGATGTCGACAAAAGCAAATAGCCCAAAAACATTCCCCCCATCAGCACGACGATGCGGTCTTCGACTCGCAACAAACACGTCAACAGCTGCTAACGTGTCTTGTTTCCGACACAGATTCGACAACGCACAGCAAAAAGGTTTTATGCAAGGAGCTCATTAAGGAAGCTCGTTTTTAGTTTTGTATCAACTTTGACGCAATTATGAGTTATGATGTAATCGATTTGAGCGTAGTGAACATTTTTTTTTTACTCACACCCCCAAAAAAACCTCCAATCCAACGCAATGCGAGCAAGCCTGCAGCCTATTAGGGACCACTCAAAATTTCTCAGCAGGGGAAGGGGGGGGAATAAAAAGGGGGGGAGCTACACATTTTTTTTGCTGCCCTTCAAGGGGGATCAAAATCAAAATTTTTCACTGGCTCTAAAAGGGGGGGGGGGCGTAATAATTTTCAATATTTTTTTTCGGCAATTCACGTTGTGCAATTGTCCTAAAAATGCTCTTCAGAATTCTTTAAAAATGTTCTTCTGAATCAATAAAATTGCTTCAGCTCTCGAACCCCGCTGTAAACATTAGTAATTTAATTAAAAAATATCTCATGATTATAAAGTGTAGTATCTTCCCAGTCAGGCGTATGTATTCCTTTCTCAGATATCTGCAACGTGTGGTTGTAACACATGCGGTTTATTGTTTAAAAAGTGACAATTACGGAGTTTTCTGGTTGGATTTTACCAGCTAAATTGTCCCTCTCTCCGTCGATCGAGCAAAATGACCAATTTTGGTTAATCCTCGTTAAACAAAAAAACAAAACGGTGTTTTCGCACTGATTGCATTGCACAGCCAATTCTCTGATCGAACAAGATGGGATGCTAACACCAGGAGTCGACCATACGATTATTTTTGAGTCTACCTTCAGACCAATATTCCAGTGCACAGGAATGGATGGATATGTGGCAATAGAAACGGTTATCAACTATTAATGCTTCGATTTTTTTGAAGGGGGGGGCTACTAAAAAAAACGGCCCTTCAAAGGGGGACTTGTTAGGGCGGGTTTAGGGGGGACTAAATAAAAAATTTAAAAATTTTGGAAGGGCTCCACCACAAACTTCCAATCCCCCCCCCCAAAAAAAAAATTCTGAGCGGTCCCTTAGGCAGGGAAGCCTTCAAATGTAAGCAGCATGGATAGACGAATGAACCACCACGTTAAGCGCAATTGTGACCGACGAATATTGAAGGATAATCCACAATGTCATTGAGGAGTGTGACATAAACCTCGACAGTCCACACCTAGTCTATGATAAGATCTGGATTGGGCATTTGTTTAACACCTCTGTAATGTGTGGCGCAGTGCCAACCCGGACCACTGCACTGTGAGTAAGGTTGGTGCTAATGACCTTGCTGTCGACGCGCCGTTAAGCCTCAACCCCCTGTCAATTACTCTTTACTCGACCACGCAGTCGATCACATATGAGTTAAGCACTGGATTCAAGATACAATGACAATATTGTTGTATACAGGATACATCATTGTATCCTGAACGTGAAACCGGAACCCCTTAGGTCTATAGAAACCTTCTATTTTGACACATTAAGGGCAGAAATTTTAGTTAACAGATGGTATTTGGGGGGGGGGGGGCCACCAGTTCTACGAGCAAAATTTAGAGTTTGAAACTTGTGGGTCTCTGGTTGGCTTATAGATTCAGCAGCATTCCAGTCAGTCCGACTTGAGAGACAGACCAGGGCTCTACTGCAGTGCCGTCCGGATCTTGGACGAAAAGTAGCATACGCGACTGGTTTGGACAATACGGCCACAGAAAGCGCCACCGATGCGATCGATTTGTTCTGTTGCCGCTTTCTGTCAGCTGGGGGCGATACTTACAGCACAAAGAATGCTAACGTTCCATCCCTTGCAACACTTTCTGGCTACACAAACGTGTACCTTTTTTTTTCTTCCAAGTATACATAGTAATAGCTTAATTGCGGGTGAGTGATAAATTTAAAAACTAGTTAAAAATTCTTTAATAGATGATAAAAATTTGTCACGCAGATCTATGTAAAAATTTAAATTATTCTTTTGAAAACCGCCACTATAGCTGCCAATAGATGCCGCGACTCATCAATCAAAGATGCGATTTACTTGGCCAATTGCCGAACGGACCTCGAACGGCGGCCATTTTGTCTATAACCCTATAAAACCACGAGCCACGGCTGTTTGCCATGATGTCATCACGAGTCAAGTCACTGACGAACGAGAACAGTGGATCTTTGGCGGTTTGAGTGGACTAGCCTATAGTCACGTGATACGCGCGTCACGGCAAACAGCCGTAGCGCGTGGTTTAATACTGTTGTAGGTCGGGCCGGATATTTTACAGCCATGGGCAGACGCATGACGTACAAAAAAGACGTGCCATGGCTCCATCCTGCAAGCTGCAAATTCACTATTGATCTTACCCTTAAGGACAGTCACGAAGGACAACAACTCACCCCAAATATCTACCACTTATTTACTCAGAAACTGAACGAAATAAAAGAAAAGAAAAACTCGATAAAAAGTGGACTTACGTCGTCACTCAGCCTATCTCTGGAGTCACTTCGCTGAGGACCGTTGGCTGTGACGCCATCGTTTATAATCTCGTCCTCAGTCCGAGTGTTGTCATCACTCGTGCCACCAGTATTGTTGAGAGTATTGTTTACCTATAAAATACACAAACAAATGATAATGTTAAATACCTGGCGTCTTATGACACAAACATTCGAAATTATTCATTATTTTACGGGAACAAATGGATTCGAACTGCAGCAATATACACGAGCAAAGCAAATGACCTTTTCACAAAGCGTAAAGGCAGAATGTGTTACGGATTAAACCACAGATGGAAATCTGTGATCAATTCTAGTTTTACGTACACACAAATACTACTTTACATTTGGTTGTCTTTTTGTTTTACAGGTCAGGCTGAGATCAGCCAACCCTCTCTATTATATCATCAGTACAGCCGAAGTCGACACCTGGTCGTTAGACCTCAGATATCACTCGCCATTTTCTAGTTTCCACTCGCCACTTAGCCAACCCATCTTGCGTTAATCAACACATCAATGTTATGCGTTATGTAAATTCACCCCAGTATTACTGCAGGTGCAGAAACAAGTATAGCCCTTTGTAAATTTGAGTTCACTGCAGAAACAATTATTGTGTAGCTCTTTGCAAATCTGACTTCAATGTAGAAACAATTATTGTGTAGCCCTTTGTAAATCCACGTTCATCGCAGAACAATTATTGTGTAGCCCTTTGTAAATCCACGTTCATCGCAGAACAATTATTGTGTAACTCACTGTAAGTCTGAGTTCATTGCAGAAACAATTTTGTGTAGCCCTTTGGAAATCTGAGGATTATTGTTGAAGAAAAAAGGAGAAGATTTGGCACCTGTACGCCAATAACAAAATAAAATGTACAACTAGGGTTTTCAATCCCTTTAGGAAATTTGAATCCCGGTATTTCGGGATTTTAAAAAATGTACATTCTTGCCGGTTGGTTTTTCTGTACGGCACAGTTTTGCAACATTACTTACGACACGTGTAAATGTTGCAAAGGCATCCAATTATTTTCTATTTTTCCCCTCGTTAGAAACGGTTTTGTCACAATCACTCTAAACTATGTAATGTTGCAAAACCTATTACGCGCAGGATGCTCGAATATGGTAAGAAGGTATGTCCTTTTAATTAAGTTCAAAAACGTAAGTTTTTGCGTTGTGAAAGTGGTAAAGCGTACACAACATCCAAAATGCAGTTTATTTGGCAAAAGTCAAGACTGCAATTCAAAAGTACAAAACGTGTAGAGTTTTGTAGGAAGTCTGGGTAATGGTAAATTTGTTAAAATTCTTGAATTAAGCATCACTTTATGAAGTTTTTTTTTTTGCGTGAAGTTAGGCCATTTTCAATCCCGAAATTCCAGGGATGGTAAGACCCGCTACAATCCCGGGATTTTTGGAAGTAAAAACGGACAGGAATTTGGGATTGAAAACCCTACGCAGAGTAGCTATCCTTATGGTTAACATTTACGCTTTTTTTTACTAAATAGGTTTAAAAAAATCATTCACCTAGCCTTAGTATTAACAACCACTTCGAACTTTACACTGAAAAGTCAAAATCCGTCAAAATTTGGCTTTAAAATACTGCTTTAAAAAAACTGAAACAGACGGAAATGTTGCTGAACTTAAAAAAAAAGAATTCTTTGAATAGCGGGAATTTCTCACATCTCAGAAGTGTGCAGCATTACAAAAAAGTGGAACACACGGAAATGTTGCTCAAATTATAAAAACGAGAAAATCCTCGAATAGCGGGAATTCCTCAGGCCGGAGAAGCGTGCAGCATTAAAATAAGTACAACACAAGAAACATTAAAACCTAAATTGAACCCACGTTTAAAAAAAGTGGCAATAAATGTTTAAGGTGAGGGTAAGTGCCATCTACGTAAAGAATATTAGTGATTATGGAGATTCATTAGCGAAAACTTTAAATGTTTAACAAGACGAGTCTACAAAGGACCTGAAGTCAATGTGTCGCGTATGTCAAGAGTTAATTCGAATTACTGTCACGCATTAATTTTTAAAACTCAATCAATGTCATTTGGCTTTTAATTATCTGGAAACTTCATCACCAGTTAAGGGAGCGGTGCTTAATTTGCAGGGCATTGTCCTTAATAATCCGCCAATGCCTACTCATTAGCTCTCAATTAAACCCTCATCACTAAAGCAACGTCTCATTTTCTCCCTAATGAATGCTCCCTGTGCAGGTGCAAAAGTTTTAACACCCACACAAATTTTTTTTTTCATCTCTGTAGCTTGCAACTCACAGCCAACCCAGCAATTGTGCTAGGACACAATCTTGGAAATTTACCAGTACTATACCACGCGCAATGGCTGTTTGCTGTGACGTGCACATCACGTGATTGAGCTAGTCCAATCAGATGGCCAAACAGCCGTTGTTCTCGTTCGTCATTGGCTAACTCATGGTGACGTCACAGCAAACAGCCATTGCGCATGGTATAAATGCAATTAAAAGCGTAATCCAATGCGTGGTGACAGAATAAGGTTGCATGCTTCGAATATTGCTTGTTTTGCCTAGTAGGACACAAGTGTACCTTTCGTGCAAGAGTTCAAACGGGTGGAGAGTTAGGCCCAACTTCGTTGGAAAGCGTGGTAAGTTTATCATATCTATATATATATATAATAGGCTTGGGTGGCACTGAACAAATTCATCATATGTGTGTGTGTGTGTTACTGAAGTTCACCCGAGAATGGGGAAAGGGGTGACCAGGGAGGTGGCTCAATCTGACCATGCAGTGGGAGGATGCAGGGGGGGGGGGGGAAGAAAGAGAGGGGGAGGGTGTCTGCGCCATTCCGACCGGTAATTAGGTATGTTACGCCGGGGGTCCAACTAGTTCAAGTTTATAAGATTTATCTCGTTAAGTATTTATCAATGTATCATCATGTATTATCAATTTAAAACGAAAACAAAATTAAGAAATCGGACGTGCAGTCGTCTTTGTATGGCAGTAAAAGAACACCAAAGTGCACCTTGCAGGCATCAGAGACAAACGGCATGCCCAGACTTAAACACTCGATGATAACGTCAAGTCATTCTGTCTGGTCCAAATCTAAATGTATACAAAGAAATGTGTAATTCTGTTGCCTAACTTCTCATTTCCTCAGTATCTATAAATTTATGGTAAAAATACATAGTTATCTGTTTCAACCGTATAGTCGTCGTTCCAAAAATCGAAAATTGATCTTCATGAGTAGCTTTGGCTTTGCGCACTAAGGTGTCATAGTAATGTCCTCTACCACGTCATATAGAACATGCATTAGCATTCCTATCCGTGTGCGGAAAAAACCTTCGGAAAAAAAGCCGAAGGATAAAAAGTTTTCGTCGATTTGTTTTTGCATTTGTTCGTGTTGTTTTTGTTACAGGTTAGGTAGGGTCAGTTGTCTTGGGTCGAATTCACCAGGCAGGCAAAGAATGTTTCACCAGTCAACTTATTTTTTCTCTCTATTATTAGACCGAGTTGCATATGTACATATGTAGCGTCATGGTACAAAGCGTTGGAAACAAATTACCCTACCACGACTATGTACCGTAATCTTATGGAATTTTTTTAAGAGTAGGCGTAGAGCTTCTTCGAAGGGTGGAATCAACAATTAACTAAAAATTACGCGTGGAGGCTGCCTTAAAACTTTTATGTAAAAGTGGTATGAAACTGTTGAAGACCTCTATTTCCTCCAAATAGCAAGTTTCCCATCACACGAATTTAAAAGCAGCTCGTGCATTACGTCGGTCATAAATTTTCAAATTCTTCATTAAAACTCGGGTATAGTACAACAGCTGTTGGGGCTGCAAGGCTGCGTGCGAGACGTCGTAATAACTTACGGTTTGAGTGCAAAAAAAGTTAAATACTTATTTCGAATTTGTCTGGTAAACTACAGCAAGCACAGCAGCAGACCACATGCAGGGATGATGCATGAGGTAGGCTATACTATACACTTCCTTGCTCAACTTATTGCTAGGATGTTTCATGGCCAGACGGAAAAGCCCTCACCTGCGCACCACATGTCCAAGTCATGGCATGAAACGTTAATACGTAATGTGGACCGGCTGTAATGAAATTTTTCATTCGTTCGAAGCCTGAAATCGCTCATGTATTACCTACGTTATATCCATGTATTATCTTCTTTAGGAATATGTGCAGTTTCCATCGCACAATGACTGAAGGACACGTGTGACGTCATTTCGTCACCCACGAATCGAACACGCATGCAAGATGGCGACTACTGCTAAATCTCCTATCCAGCTGAACAAAAAGTAATGGAAATTGCATTCTATAGTTATCATCAGAACATCTTTAGCTCGTACGCAAGCTGATTTTATGCTTTATTTGCTAAAATCAGCATATTTGCTAAGTTCAAAGTGGACATTTCGAACAGCTCGTTTATTTCTCGTAATCGAAAATTACTTCGCAATCGAAAGTGAACACCAAGTAAACCCAGCGCCGTAAGCTTTTGAGTTTACCTCTAGTAGCGCTGGTCACGATTAGCATGGGATCTATTACGAATTATTACATTGCGACTGTGGCATGTATTGTTCCGTTTATCAGTAAAGGCTGAATAATTCAGCAACATTCAAGCCCATGTAACCTGAAGTTCCAGTTATTGCCCAATCTCTCTGACTAACAGTGTCTGTAACATATGGAACAGATGGTCATGAGAGGCTGATCTGGTTGCTGGAGTCACAGGGTTTATTATCCGCATCCCAGGGTTGCTTACGGTGTTTTCCGTCAATTATCGATAATCTGGCTGCCCTTGAATCGAGGGCGTCTTTTCACCTGCGTCAACATCTGGTTCAAG
>JAHWFP010015351.1:4726-21505 GCA_023313725.1 Lithobius niger | reverse complement strand
TCTTCTTTGACTTGAGAAGGCTTACGTGACGTTCCGTCGTAACTGATGCGAATGACGCAATACCTTTCGGCTCTCCTCTTGGGCCTTTCCTTTTGTGTGCGTGTCAGGAAATTCTTTCCTGTCCGTGTTATACTTGGAGAATGGTGCGATTCCGAGATCCTAGGCCTATATTCTTTTTTTCCGTTGGGATCAACCTCATTGCCCAGCAAGCTGCTGTTGCCCAGTCATTGTTTGTTGAGGACTTCGGCCTTTCCCCTTGCTTTCGGGAAGCTTTAATACTGACCTGTGGGCAGCAGCTGCAGCTGGTTTCCAGTTTCTCTGGACAAAACAGTGTCTGTCCACTTTTGCCTTCATGGTACACTGCGTCCAGATCCTTGCTTGCACTTGGGGCAGGCGTATATACCCGCGGTCATGCAGGCACGTTTCCTGGGTCTGGTCTGGTGGTTAATTCTAGGTTGTCTTGGGTTCCACACTTGCGCCAACTTAAATGGAAGGTTTTCCAGGCACTGAACATCTTAAGGATTCTGTTGGGCACTTCATGGGGGTGTAAATAGCACTGTCATGCTGCCCCTGTACTGACAGCCCTTGTCAACAGCAAACTTGATTATGATTGCGCGATTTATGGTTCGGCTAGCGACTCTACCCTCTTAACGCTAAGACGATATGTGCTATAGAGGACTGTATTCTGCATCTGACGACTGGTATTTCAGACATCTTCAGTGGTCAGCCTCTAGGATGAAGCCTCCGAGCCACATTTACACAACAGCAGCTAGCCATTCAGTACACTGTGAAGCAAGCAGTCCTGCTTGACCCACGGTTTATAGACGAGACTTGCGGGGTGACACATCAGGGGGGGGGGGGGCTTAATTTCTGTGACAGGCTCGGTAGTGCTGTTGAAAGATAGCTTTGGAATGTGCCGGGTCTTAAGGCTTGGGGAGATGTCAGTGGCCCCTTGGCGTGCCCAAGTGGCATGTTCACATTCCGTCTGGCAACCCTCCTAAAAACTTCCACTCCACATCAGCTAGGTGGTTACTAGAGTTCCAGCGGCTGTGTTATCAGTACGTAGGATATCAGCGTCTTTTCACTGATGGGTCGAAGTCAGAAGTTGGCGTGCGAAGTTCATGAGTGAATGACTGTTTCCCATCACCTTCCATCAATCTATTCCGTTTTCGGTGGAGCTTCTGGCACTTGGTCTGGCTGCTGAATGGATCCTTGGCATGGAGCATGCATTTTGTGACCTTTAGTGATACAGACCTTGGTGTCGTACAACCCTCGAAACCCCTCGACACAGCAAATCCGAACTCTGCTTTCCCGCTTGCCTGGCTCACAGAAGACTGATTTTCTGCATGATCAGGGGGCCATGTTGAGATAGTTGGGAATGAGTATGCTGGTGCGGCCCTTTCTGGTCCTCTCGAAGGGATCTCAAGCCTTGTTCTCTAAGGTTGTATGCTGCTTTGCAAGCCTTGTTCTCTAAGGTTGTATGCTGCTTTGCAAGCCTTGTTCTCTAAGGTTGTATGCTGCTTTGCAAGCCTTGTGGGACAAGCAAGACGGCAATAAGTTGTGGGCTATTAAAAGCAATGCACTCTGCACTCGCCTTGTCGCCAAGACGAGATGTTGTTGGCCCATTTCAGTATTGGTCACATCAATAGAACACGTTATTTACCTTTGGAGGAGGATTTCCTCCTGAATGTCATTGCTGTCGCCTGCCCTCTGGTCAATCATGAGCTTATGAAATGTCACCATCTTGATGAAGTCCGTCGGCGTTTCCATCTTCTGTGCGACTTGGCGCGTCGGGTGATCCTTCTGCCCGTGGATTTTTTTTTAATTTTTACGTGGCTTTTTGTAGATCTTATAGATGTACAGAATCTAGATTTAGGGTTTTCTTAACACCTTAACATCTCCGTAACGTGTGGTGCAGTAGCAACCCGGCCCACTGCACTGTAACGGAGGTTGGCAGTATTGATTTAGCTGTCGACGTGCCATAAAGACTCAATTACCCCCCACCAAGTGCGTACCAGGTATCATTCCAATCTGGCAAGCGGGTGACGTGAAGTATCATAACTTGATAAGGACCTCAATTTTTTTTATAGTCGAAACTCGTTTAATTTACTAACAGAATTACAGGCGATGAAGTTCAAACGTGTGGGAAATATCAAATACCTCCATTGAAAGCGTCGGCGTGCGCGCCGTTGTTAATGCTACCACCTACCTTTTAACGCTACATTTCGAATGCCAATTAGTCAACACTCAAAACAGGAAGAAGGCAATTATACGTCAGTCCCATCAAGACGTAGCCTACTCCCGTCTTCTCAAAACGTCACACTTAGTTAGTGTCATTCAGAACCCATTCCTGCTCAAAACCAACGATCAGACAGCCGCAGACTCCGGTCTGGTTGTGTTGCGTGCTACCTAGTTTGGAACATTGGGTGATACCGAGTCTTAGGCGATAGCTAGATAACACGCCTACCTTTATGACACTAATTACAATCAGAGAAATCAAAGTATTTCAATGGATCAAGGTCGTAGCCACCGCGAGCGAGGCCTTTTATCTTTATCTACGAACATAATCAAGGCTAAGCAAAAAAAAAAAAAAAAGAAGGAAAACAAGCCACAACTGTCGCAGGTGAAGAAAGATAAGCCTCAATGCTATCATGTTTTTTTTTTCCATCTTCATCATCGAGAGCAAATTGCTTTAGACTTGCTACCAACAATTATTATTACAACGCACAGGCAGGATTGGATTAGGGGTTTTTTTGTTTTTTTTTGTTTCAAGCTTTAGTGCGGGAAAAAAAGTAGCGAACGGAAAGACAGGTCGTAATCATTCGTAATAAAAATAAAAATAAAATAACACTTCGAGAATTCCAAAAGCAAATGGGCAAATCCAAAACAAGTTCTCCAAACGAATCGTGAAAAGGAAGCTAACTGCTGCTTTTAATTTGTCATAAAATCTTTCAGATTAGTCTGCTGCAATTATCAGGGTTTATCACAAAAACTGAGGAAACCATTTTTTTCTAGGGTTTTCAAGGGCAACTTAAAACCAATTTCGAGACACTTTGCACGTCAAATTATCAAAATTGCCTAAGACATTTGAGTTTTTTGGTAGCATGTAAAATTTAATGCACGAATTAAGATGTCAACGCTGGCTGTATTGCGGCAGTTTATAATAGGTTACTAATTTCGTTTCTTTAAAATTTTAACGAACGTGTACGCCAAATTAAAGTTTGCAGTAGAGAGCTAAAACGTGGTAAAAAATATAAAAACGATGTGTTTGCCCTCCCAACAACAGACAAGGAGGGAAGCGGAATACGACAAGTTGCTTGCACTACACTGCGTCTCTCTCCTCCTGTCTTTTGTCGAATGTGCGGGTTCAGCTATCAAAGCTATTCTTGCCAGATTCACACAATGTCTCACACACACACAAATGTAATTTTTCAAGAATATTTTCCAAAACCAATACAGTTTTTTAAGGACCTTTTTTAATCAACAAACTCGCTGAAATAATTTGCTCACCTCACGAAAAACACTAAAACGTTCATGCATAGGAACAAATGCTGGAGGAGGAAAATTCTTTTGTAGTCAGTAGTTTTTTTTTCTTTTTTTCCCGCGTTGTTGTTATAGGTTAGGCCAGCAGCCTTGGCTCGAATTTCACCTGGCATGGTAACCTTAAGTCTCTCAGCAACTTTTTACGACAAACATGCAAATTATTCATTTTTAATTCCGAATTAGTTTTTATGTTTTTTATTTATTTATTTGTTTATTTATTTATTTATTTACAAGGGCAAACAACACTATCAGTTCCCAAAAACGGGATTGGATAGATTTCCGTACATAATTTTTAATTAATCAACAATAATAACAAAAAATAGCAAGGGTGGCAGAAGCCCCCAGAAAAGCATGAAATATAAACAACAATCTATATATATAATTACACAAGTCCGCAACGCAGACATCGGCAGCAGCCACCGGCAGCGCAGCAGCTGCATACGATGCCATCTCCACCATCTACCGACGGAACGGCAAATTATAAGAGTAGCAGCCAAGCCCCGCTGAGATAGTAGCTGCGCCCGGAACGAATGGCCAACAGCGCGAACATACGATGCCGTCTACCGACCGAACGGCAAATTAAATGGGGGGGGGGGGGAGAGCAGACGAAGGGGGTGGGGAGCGAGACGACGCGGAATGAGCGAGCGAAGCGAGCGACTCCGCTAGTATACATATAAAAATAAATTCATTATAGTGCATTTAGTTGTCGGAGAGCAGCCAATTATACAACAGCATGCATAAACAGGGGATCATTTCCGCTAGTCATCATACCGAAACACAAGAGCTTCTCCAAAAAAGGCATCAATACCCCTTTTAAAGGTGGCGACACTAGAGGATGAAACTATTTGATCCGGAATGGAATTCCACAGGGAAATTAATCTATAGGGGAAGGAATTACGTACCATGTTCAATTTGGGGTTACGGATCCGAAGTTTATAAGACGATCCACGCGTCGTTATAGTCGATTGAAACAATTCAAAAAAACTATTTGTAATATTTGTATCAATTATTTATTTATTTATTTATTTACAAGGGCAAACAACACTATCAGTTCCCAAAAACGGGAGTGGATAGATTTCAGTACATAATTTTTAATTACGCATGTTGCTCAATGCTAGGGCATTACATTAAACAAGGAGCTAAAAAAAAAATTCAAGCACTTTCAATGACGTAGTTAACAATTTCAAGGAATTCAAGTCCTTGAATTTTACTTGACAAATTCAAGCATCTTATGCAAACCCTGTCTACTAATTAATTAAATTTACCAAATTAGGTCTAAAATTACTATTACAATAATTAGCTACATTTCAACAGCAGAGTACAGTGAAAAAATTCAAAGAAATTTCAAAACGTTTGAAAGTAAAAACTTTCCCATTTTTCAAGGCATTTAAAGCATTGAATTTTGGATTTCAAATGTAAAGCTTTTTATTATGCATGTAGGCAGTGATGATGCCATGCTATTAATAATATGTGTATAAATTAGGCCTACTTGGTTTTCTAGCAAGCAAATGCGAATTAATGCACTATTTAGACAGACTGCATACATCAAGAAAAATGTGGGAATCATGCCAAGAACATTTTTTTTTTTATATTTCTATAAAAACATCACAATCTCTGCTCAAACACATTTCTTTTTAAGTCGTAGCCTAGATCAGTGGTGGGATTCGAACCGTGGTCCTGTTGATTTGGAGGCACTGACTGTGACCATACTCATTTTATTAGGGGACACGAAAGACAACGTACAACCCTCGCATTGCGCCTTGGATTAAAGTTTTTTTTTTTTGACGCGCTACTTCTACAGTTTGAACAGATCAACCGATACGGATTTTTGACGATGTTATCCGATACGCAACGGATTCATTACTGATGGCGACAACGTGCCAACGCTTTGCCAACGTTCCTAAAAAATTAACTTCTAACAGGAAAAATTAATCACATTGTCTTGAAAATTAAGTCGACGCCCAAACGCAACAAAAAAAATTCTTTCATTTCATAAAATACCATTTTCCTTTAATCAGAAGATCCACTTCGTCCCTAGGAAGTTTCAGGGATCGAATTACGGCAAATAAACAGTTACGGATTGCTCTTCGTACAGACGCACCTTGGCTTTTCATTTGCCAAGAGAAAAAGCAAATACAATCCACAAAAAAGCTTTTTCCACTTATATTGCTGCTAAAAGAGGCATCAAACAAACATTAAAGAAAAGGAAAGGAAAAAAAACCAACAACCCATTTTCTCGACCAACCGATATCAACTTTTTCATCAAGATTAATGTTGTCGAGACAGGCAATAACGTGCCCATACCTATCTGATTGTATTTATTCAATAACACACCATACCCACTGCAAGTCATTGCGTCAATCCACTTTCTTCCCCCCCCCCCATACCAATCTATTGAACAGCACGCTATTCTAACTTCCATCTCTCCACCCCCGTCTTATTTTCGACTCGCCCGAATTTTCAATTTTTTTCCCCACTCTAGCGGCATCCGAACGGTGACAGCTTGGTAGAGCTCCTTAAAACCTGAATCACATACTGGGGCGTGATAACAAGTCTTTGACCCCAAAATGCTGACATTTCATTTGTTCCAAAAATCACTCGTACCAAAAACAAAAAATCATGTTGATTTTATACCCCCCCAAAAAAACAACAAACATTTCATTTGTGCCACAAAAAGCTTAAATTTCTGTTGCACCTTCAAATAAAGCGGAGATTTCTTTTACACCGAAAAAAGCTGAAATTTTATTTGCACCACAAAAAGCTCAAAAGCTCAAGTTGCACCGTAAGAAAAAAAGCCGAAATTACATTTGTACCACAAAAAGCTGTCGCTTCATTCGTTCCAAAAAGGCTGAACTGTCATTATGCACCACAAAAAAAAAAAAAAAACCTGAATTTCTTTTGTAGTACCATAGAGGCTGAAATTTCACTTGCACCACAAAACATAACATTTCAATTGTACCACAAAATGCTAAATTTCTTTTGCGCTTAAAAAAAAATCTGGAATTTTAGTCGTGATTTAAAGTAAGCCAAACTATTATTCATGCAGTAAAAAAAAAAGCTAAAATTTTTTTTATACCAAAAAAGCTAAAAATAAATAAAATGTGTGTACCGAAAAAGCCGAAATTTCATTTGTCTGTTACCGAAAAATTTCAATAAAGACTGAAAAATTTTTTAACCCAAAAAACATTTGGGCACTATGTCCTGAATAGTGAATATTTTAACAAAAGGGGGGAAAATGACAGTCTGGCGTTGTTACAATTTTCCGACAATAAAACTTACATGGCCAACTATTCGGTCTTACGCTTTTGTGGCATTTTGTTTTTTGTCAAAAAGCTGCAATGTTTTGTGAGCTGCGGTCTTCGTTTTAGCACCCCCAGAGATGAAAGTCTCTCTTGGTTTAAAACGAGGAAAAAGGAGGAAAGAGGCCAGATTTGTACATATTTTTGAGGTTTTAATGCATCTCTAGGAGGTTTGGAGGGGTCAAAAACGAGGAAATCAGCTGAAACGAGGAAGACTTTCAGTCAGGGATGAAAGTCACTCTTGGTTGAAAACTACGAAAAAGGAAAGCCACCAAATTTCTATAGTTTTAGGGTCTTTAATACATTTTTTGGAGGTTTGCAAAGCCCCCCCCAAAAAAAACGAGGAAATCAGCTAAAACGAGGAAGGAACAAGGGGGAAATCAGCTGAAACGAGGAAGGCTTTCATGCCTGTTTAGTGCTTATAGCACTGAAGAACAGTTCGAATAAGACGAAGCGTCAAACTTAAAAAAAAATTACAGCAAAATTGCGAGCCTTAAACAAAAACAGGAAACAAACGGAAAATTCTCCCAACTTGAAAAAAACAGGAAATCTACGAATTAGAAATTTACTCAATACCTAAATTCGCTTATTAAATAATAACCTCGTACAGACAGTTTTATTGGTTAATTTACATTATATTTAGCGGTCTTCAAAGTGACATCCATTATACACCTATTTCAGGTTTTGAATTGCGCCAACCAGTGCCGACCCCATGCGAACGGAGCATGAAACTGGTGCTGACACCCTGCGCCAACCATCCATCACACGTTGCCATAGTAACCCGGCTACCAATTTAGCCTCAATTTGAGAGCCAATGAATGCACAACGATGTGGGAGACCGTCCTGCCATCTGGAGGCCAAATTGGGTCTTTCAGTCACGGCCAACTTTTTTTCTTTCTCACTTCCCCTACTTTCCTTTTTCAGACGTGTCTTTCCACGTACAGCCGACTGCCAGGGAAAACAGCACGTACAGCCGCGGTAAAGTCTTTAAAGCTGCACAATTTCAATCATAAATCTGCTATCATCACTGCAAATTGAATTGAAAGAGGAGAATCTGTACGTAATAGAAAACAGATTCAGTTTAAAAAAAACCTACTATGGAAGTACGGATGTACAATATTCATAATGTACATCATGCACACTAAGTACAAAAGTTCCTTGTAACCCTAATACCACGTAGAACAAGAAGTGTCATTTAGTCAAGGCCACTGAAATGTCGGCTTTACTGCTGTGTTCTTATGCATTAGTTTTTACAGGTAGTTGTGCGAGCAGTAATGAACATCGTTCGCATCAGCGGCATTATATGAATGTACTGGACCGAGTAGCCGATGAACCTCTTGCTTGCTGCCCCTTTATTGCACCGTATGTAGTATTTGACCAAATCAGGAGCTTTGCTTGCTCCTTCAATTTTCAGCAACATGCTGAAATATTAGACTCTAATATTGCCTAGCTTGCTCCTTTAATTGGCAGCAAATACTGAAATATTAGACTGTTGACTAGACTCGATCCACCATCACAAAGTATGGGCACAAATAACCATTGTGTTGTAGTTCCCTTTCTTTTGACCAAGCTGTCGACGCGCCATTAAGTCTTATCTCCCCCCCTTTCTTTTGTGGAATGGTGATGGCGAGAATATATGCGACAGCGCGTTGATTTATGGTTTAGGCCCCAAATTACTCTCTCCTCGCTTTCTCGTGCGCAAAAGGAGTTAGCGTACCAGACTTGGTCGACTCTCGTTGCCGCTGAGGCTTCACTTCCATGGTAACATTGAGTCGTCGAATTTACGTCGGGTTTTGATTCTCGTTTTGGTCAAGTAGCAAGATGCCCCATTCACACATCTACTTGTGCGCAGGCTTCTGATCCAGTTCGTCATCAAATTCGGCTATGTAGGGCAGCTGGGTTTGATGTCGAAATGGCTAGCTAGCCTCGCGAACATGTGCAGGCATGAAAGTCATTCTCGGTTGAAAACGAGTAAAAAGGAGAAAAGCAGTTGGATTTACACATTTCTAGGGCTTTTAATGCATTTTTAGGTGGTTTGAAAATCTCAAAAACGAGGAAATCAGCTGAAACGAGGAAGACTTTCATGCCTGCAAGTTCAAAGCTGCCACGTGTTGTAAACATTGCGAACGATTGCAAGCCCTAATCTTACAGTGAAGCCTCCTTTTGGGTTGCTTGTCAGTGGCTACATAGTATATTCGGTTTCTCTCATCAAGTCAGGCTGCCAGCCACACTTTCATATCTTTCCTTCTTTCCACCATCACGGCCTATAACAGCAACCAATTTGCAATCAGCTCAAATCAAATCAAATCAAAAACGAACCATTAACAAATACAGTAGGCCTATACATTTCTTGCCGATTGGATGCATTTTGCAATACAAAAACTCACCGAGATGAGCACTGTAATCCATCATACGCTGGAACAGAACCACAGTACTGTCCAACACTCCTCGTCCCAAACACCCAGCAAAACTCACTACAGAATCGAGATAGAAGGTCTGATCGTAAAAACAATTTTTGTCCTTATATATGCGAAGGCCACTCTGCAGGTTTGAAAAGGCGTGCGCCTTCCTCTTTCTCCCCCCATCGTCAAGGTGTTTTTCGTTCGTCTAAACAAAACCCACCACAAGGGTGAAAAAACCCGCCAAGTTTCAGCCAATCAAAGTAGTGATATCAGAACAAATATTGATGCAAACAGGTTGCTACATTAGTTGCCAAGCTAATCCCACCGACTATTAGCCCAAAGGTTAAAGGAAAAACCTGACCATTGCTACAACCCGTAGCAATGGTCAAGTTTTTCATTTAACGCCTGAAGTAATAGTCGGTGGGATTAGCTTGGCCTACAACTATAATGTAGCAACTTGGTGGCAACTATTTTTGTTCTGATATCGCTACTTTGATTGGTTGAAACGTGGTGGTTTAATTCTTTCACCTTTGCGTGGTTTGTTTCAGATATCACTTATTTGGTTTAACGGTCGTTAGTTTAATTTTGGTTTTGTATTAGTGAATAAATTTATTACTAAAGTGTGCGCGGCCTATCTTCAGTTCGCCGCAGAACGAACACAGATAATCGATTGTTGGCAGCAGAGTGCCTTGTAGATATCAAAGATGGTTACAAAAACAATGGCGGCCGTCGATTAAAGTCACCCCCTCCAGGATAACGTAGCCGCTCATAAAATACTTCCAGGACTCAAGATACGCCACGCACACAATACATCAGTTGTGCTGGATTACTGACGATGATCCAGTATGTCATTCTTTAATGATCTGGCATTAAAAAAAAGGTGCACATCAATACACAATGTGAGTGTGGTCAGCCTCAAGGGCGTCATAGACACTTAGGGCATGTGTGGCATCCCCCCTCCCACCTTCAATTTTACGTCCTATTCGTAGATAAAAGAAAAAAATAATAAAACACGGGAGGGGGGGGCAAAACAAAAGATATTCGAGGTTGCAATATTGATTCCAGGGTGATGTAACCCGGTCAGCAATAGTTTATTTTTTACACACCTGTTTTTAGAGCTCTGAATTAGGAGGGGCCCCCCCCCCCCCGCATCCTTCTCGAAAGTCTGTGGATGCATTTCTCCATAACAAGTCTGGTGTAACAAATATTTCCCAAATACGCCTCCTTTTCCATTGTTTGTCAACAACAATTTTACCATCCAGAGCCACAAAACTTCCTACAGCCATCCAACCCTTATTTCTCTGCCCGTGGTTATATTCTGTCCACAAAAGACGGCGCTCCAAGACGTCTAGTCCACGAGAAAGAGAGCGCCCTCTCCACTAATTAGCCGGTTTATCAGCTGCCAGCATCAGGGGTAAACAAGTCATTACATGGCCCTCCTTCCCTCGTCCACTCCAGACAAGCCATTTGTCTCGCCAGAAGAGGACTCCAAGGGGGAAAAAAATACACCCACCACCAACGGACAGTTAAAGCTTGGACAGTTGGAGAAAGGCATTTACGACAACGTAATCGAAGGTCCATTTAAAGTTGATGTTTTGATTATGTGAGTCTGTGCAGTTTGTGGTGGGAAGGGGGGGGGGGAGGGGGGGGGATAATTAGTGCGATAAAATTGTCCACTTTACTAGACCAACAACAATCGTGAGCGATTCAACAAGACTATCAGTTTTACCATCACATTGGCCTTCTAAATATCGTGTTTGTATCATCCATTCATCATATAAAAAATTATGTCGTTTTAATCAAACGCTATTATCAGTTTTCTACCAAAATGGACACCTAGCGTAAACTTCGAACCAATATTTTCATAATAGTTCCATAACCCTACTATACCAAGAACAGGTAATACATGGCAGTTCTTTCAAGCGTAAAAGCGTAGGCGTAGTTCCAAACTGAAAATTGATCTGAATAAGAAATATTGGCTTTCCGTACTAAGGCGTATACTGGCTTGCGTCCCCCTATCATTACACGATCGCATCTCTGATCGTTATGATGTACAATGTACCCGAAGATTACGATTAAAAGACCTAAATAAATTACCAGGTCTTTGTAGCCTACTGTACTTTGTACAATGTACTACCTGAAGATTACGGTTAAAAGAACTAAATAAATTACCAGGTCTTTGTACAATGTACTACCTGAAAATTACGGTTAAAACAGGGTTCATACTCATATCTGAAAATGAATATCCCTGATTTTCCCTGACTTATTTCTTAAAATATCCCTGACCAAAACACTTGCACTTTTTTTTATTTTTTAATTACACAGAGTAATCCAGGCTCACTCTGTAGGCCTGGATGGCAGCTGCAAATGTTTCTCAATTTTTTTAATTAAAAAAATACGACAAGAAGGTAGTAGAAAAGTGAGTGAAACTTACAGGACCAAAAGGCTAATTCTAAAGACGAAATGAAAAAAGAATGAAAAAAACTGTTCACAAATAAACGGTTCTAAAAAAAAAGACAGTTCATTCTAAAATCGAATATCCCTGACTATCACTGACTTTTCACCAATTTTCTATTTTTTTTCCATGACTTTCCCTGACCATGTTTCTTATCCCTGATTTTCCCTGACTTTCCAGGTTGGTATGAACCCTGTAAAAGAATGAAATAAACTACCCAATTCTTTGTACAATGTACTACCTGAAGATTACGATTAAAAGAACTAAATAAACTACCAGTTCTTTGCACTGTACTGTGTACTGTACTTTGTACAATGTACCCGAAGATTACAGTTAGAAGAACTGTTAAAAGTTCTTGGTACTGTACTTTCATATCCAAGAAGGTGCGTACGCCATATCAAGATCAAAAATGGCTTCTGCCCGTTTGCCATAAAGTTCTTAGGTTTGACCTACAGTGAAGGCGTTGTGATTAGCAGCGATTTCTGATGTTACATGCAATGCATATCCACAACGAACGATGCAGAAACGCACGTCGTTAATTAATGTTCGCAGTGGCAATAGGAAGCTTGTTAGACGGACGGTATCGCAAACAGGAAAATTGCAAAATAAATGTCGATTGCCATAAAATCGGACGGTATGGCAAACACCCCACTGCCGACAACAATTTCCCCTTAACACGAAATTCCACAACCAACGAAAAGAGCAGGCTAGCTCACAACAGTAAGCCGGCCAGCGATAAACAAACAAGAGAGCATCTTCCTGTCATCTTTGACCCTTAGGGGTTATCATCCACATCTGCATAAGCCCGCGAGCCCAAGGGTCAGTTGTTGCCGGCCAACGGTCGTAGCTATAAAAGGGGTTTTGGTTTGCAGCTGGCGCCGCCACCGAGGATTAAGCCTCTTTCAACCGGGCCAAATCCCGAGGATTAGTGGGCTGGTCAGCCGAGAATGGGAGATGCGGAGGAGGAGGAGGAGCTGGAACCCGATGTGATACCAGACACATGTCAGATGTTGCCCAACAGCTGTTGGCTGAGCAAGGCACGAGCCCCACAGCTCGGGCCCGTGAATCAAAGGCATTCGTGACGACCGCTGAGAGGGCTAATCCGGGTTAAGTCTAGTGCAACCAGGACCGAGCACAAATGTCGAACAAGCAAACCACTTCAGCCAAGCTTTAAACCGTGAATCCATTCCTAATACCTTCCTAATGGCTCCATTAAGAATGATGGACAAAATCCACTTGGCGATAAAGCTGCCCGGGAATCAGTTAATGCAACGGGCAATCTACGAAGGTAAATCAACAGACAGGGCAGCAACACACACCCAATTGAAGAAAATAAATCTGTTTGGTGGGGTACAGGTTCTATGCCGAAAGGTATTAACTACCGTAATTCAACAAATTGGTACTATACCATCACTACTCCCGACGTTAAACAAAAGCTTGTTCAATGCTATTTCACACGTAATAAATTATTCAAACTGCCATGACAACTTCGGCCATGGCCACGCCTCACGCACGGTTACATTTCACACGTAATAAATACGACGTTGTAATATATATTACACGTTTGGCCGGCCACGTTTTTCGTGTTTCCCACGTTTTGATCACTTCCATTCCACGTTCTCACCCAAGATGGGTGGGTTTCACACGTTCTGATCACTTCCATTCCACGTTCTCACCCGAGATGGGCAGGTAGCTTGTTCACTTGTAGGCTCTCTACTACCCTCTAAGCTTATCACCGCTGTTGTTTCCTTTTGGGAAGCGTTTCGTGGCGCGGCTCGGCAGCTGGACTTCACACAGTATACACAGCGTGCCGTGTGGCATCAAACAACGCTTGAAATGTGGCGAAAATGGCACGGAAAATAGTGGCCCAGTTCGGTACGGTATGGCACGGCACGGTTTATTCCTCAAGTGTGAAATCAGCCATGCTCGGGGGGGGGGGGGGGACCACAGGAAAAAACCTGGAAAAAACAGCTGAAGGAACGAAAAGCAGCGGAGAAAAAAAGATGAAGAAACTACAAAAATACGCAACCAACTAGAAACAGCCAAAGTAGGAAACATTGAAAGCCTTAAATCCCAAGAAAAACTAAAGGACTTTGCAACTTACGTACTTCTAGGAGGCAACTGCAGCTGATGTGACTGTGTTCATTTAATCGGTTCATTTGTGAGGAATGTGCCAGTGTGCCACAACACGTACACCAACTTTATTAAATACTGTTACTGTAATAACAGTTATTGCGGTGTGCATGTTAATATTGAAATTTACACATCATGGTAATTATCTTTTAAACTTGACTTAAGAGATCCGTAGATATTGGCATTTTGACAGTAGCAACTGCCAAGCAAGAAATAGAGCAAAGACTATAGTGCCCACCAAAAAAGAAGTTCAACGCGCGTCAAAATAGGGTAATACATTGTGTAGTCCTGTAACTAGCGGTTGCGATCAGCAGTGTACCTTGCGTATAAGAACGTAAGAGGTCCGTCATGAATATAATGGCAAGGTGCACTTTTTTCCTTGAGCAACTACTAGTCATGAAATGACCATATAAGGAGAGACTTCTTTACCGGTACAAGGTATAGCAAGTTTCACTATGTCGTAAGTATTGTTATTAAAATCTGATTATAATCAAACTGATCTGATTAATTCGATTATTTTAAAATAATCTGGAATATTTCCAACCCTGATAATAAGAAAGAGAAGAAAGTATTCTGGTAAATCCTCGCGTAAATTAATCAATCGGAGTACCATTCAAGACTAAGATAAACCACTTATCCCTTATGCAAAGTGCTTCATAATCATAATTAAGAAAATTTCCTCTGCAAACAATAAGTCACTTACTCACACGACCAACGAGCTTGGTGAAGCACAACTCGGGGATAAGTACACCTTTTGTTGCAGGTAACATTAATCCATCGTCGGTAGACACGGAAAAGGAAATGCTGTGCTTTAACAACTCCGTAAATAATGACCTACAAAATTGTCATAGCCATTAAAAACATTCCTCTTTTTTTTTGTAATTATTTATATTATTATGCTGTATCATTAATCACGGGACCTTGAATACATAAAAGTCCAACACCAATTACAACGCGAACAATAGCAACATTATTAAAACAACCATTAAAAAAACTATGGGAGGCGAAGCAATCAAAAGAAAGCAGCCGTCGCAATAACCATACGACAAGGCCAAGTGCCAACACCAACAACAACAACAAAGAATAAAGGCCTGACCTTGGCATTAAACACGCCTGTTCATTCATTCATCCACTACAAACCTGCACAAAATGAACACCAAATAAACACATCGTTATCGCCGCCTAACATCTACCTCCCAAAACGACCGCAACGCGGCGCCACACAACTCATTTCCGCCGCGCGCCCTGAAAAGCTCGCGTTGTTCCTCATTAAAAGTAATCTCGCTATTAATCACGCTTTTATAATTTTCACAAGCCGGTTCTATTAGCGGGGAACACGGGAAAACACAACCACGCCGGAGCGAAACCGACAACACCGACAACAAACAAAGAAAAAAAAATGTATTAATAATAATTACTCGGGCTTCCCAAGACGGTCACATGCGTGGTTTTAGCGCTGCGCTACGGCGAAACCAAGTCGTAAAAATTTCTCAGCGAACTTAATTTGTTTTGGAGGGGAGGGGAGGGGAGCGGGGGGAGGAGCGCATTTCCACAACGTATCCATTATATAACGACAATTTTCAGAGACCGGCAACCAAGACCTTAAGTGGCAATTGTTCTGTTTGTCATGCATCTCGCATTAAATAATTACGCAAATGGCCGCTCGTAAATACAGGTTTGGGCACGGCGTCGCTGCTTGCGTGCGGGCACGCATGGCCGCCGAAGATAATGTTAAGAATAAAGAAAAAAAAAATATGAAAAGATAATCTGTCCCTTGGTCGCAAGAACAATAGGCACTACCACGACGGAACCACTATTTACACAGCAATAAGTGAAAAAAAAACTGGCACTAAACACTAGTGTAAGAAATAATTGCTGCTAATTTAAAAACACCCACTACCACTATAGGTTGAGCAACGGTGTTATAGCGTATGCAGCAGGCAATGAAGACAACTCCTGGATACAAATGAGCTCTAATCATCACGTCGCTGACGAGAAACTGCACGTGTTTAGCAATTAAAAGACGTAAAAAAGAAAAAGAAAATAAAGTTGGAAATGAAGAAAAATAACTCTTGAAATTACAACTTCTTTGAAAAGTGGGTACAATTTCGCAAACGTATGCAAACATAATAGCAAATAATCACTGTAAAATCATGAAATGCTACAAAGAAATAATCGTGAGCGATAGCTACTCACTCACACGCAATTATTCATTCGCTCGCTCAATCGACGTGCTCCGCGTGGCCAAAAATGCAAGCATGCTTCATGGGTCGAGAGCTTCCCTGTTTACTATTGTCAGCTCATTCGACAAAGAGAGCGGAACAGTTTATAAAACTACTGACCAAGCGGTATCACAGAAAGCTATCAATGTAGCTTGGTCAACGGATATTACCATGGTCACTGCACTTTCTCCATCGCTCTGTGTTCCATACTAGCTTTTAGCTAGTGATGTAACATTGCATAAATGAAGCCAAAAAAACGCAAAATAAAGTCAGGGCACATTTACACGATACATTTCCTTAGCTAAAAGCTAGATTTCATCAGAAATTCCAACATGGCGGCAGTTTTAGCTATGCTGGCTCGCAACGAAAACAGTCACTATTGCAACAACAGGGAAAATTGTTTCTTCGGGAGATATTCTTTATCTTATTGTCACGGACTATACGACTGCAAGCATTTACTGAAACGATGTCGGATTTGGCCAATCAGGGTAGCGTTGTTACCATGGCAACAACACCTTTGGCATCGCGATTAAATTCTAGCCGCAAGAACGCGAAGGAGTGTCGAGGTTCTGAGCCCTTTTCGAAGTTCTGAGTGACGAGCAGATGGATGAACCAGTGACCCACCAAAAATGGTGACCCAAGTGACCTAGTGACCCGTTACAACTCTACTAGTGGCCTGGTGACCCGTTACAACTCTGCAAGTGACCCGGTGACATGTTACAATT
>JAHWFP010015348.1:50726-64770 GCA_023313725.1 Lithobius niger | reverse complement strand
CCCATCATCCGCTACATTCAAATTAACTTGTTTGTTGACAAACCCGGAAAACTAATGCATAACACAAATTTATAGCAAGGGATGGGAAAGATTTTCAAAGCAGGGGTGGGTTTTGCTTCGACAACACACAAGTATGTAATCTTGCATTACGCTCCGCCTTTTTTAAATTCGGCTAAAAAAACAATCATTGAGATAAGTTGCATAAACGATTTTATACAATTTGAATATATTTTTCACTTTTTTCATTGTTTGTTGAAGGAAATATGTTTGCCATTACGTATTTCCATCCAAATATCCCTTAAGACTAATAAAAAAAAAATTGATTTTTTTCCCTTGTGATCCAAAGGGAAAGTACGGTAAAACTGTGGTAGATGTTAAATGGTACGAAATAGAATGGCCCACGATACTGGCAGAAACATCAAACAAAATTTGAAAGATTAAAAAAAGTGTACAAAGTGAGTAGCCTAAAGTCGTGCACACTATACATCTTAATATGACTTTTTCGTTGAATTGGTTCCTGAATGTATTTTACGCAAAACTGTAGTTTACCAGAAAAAAAATTAACCAGGCATTTCTTGCATCTAGCTGGTAAATCCATGGAACTCGCTCCCTTCAAAAGTGGTAACCGCAAAAAATGTTAACACTTTCCGGCACCTCTTAAATGAGATAGACCTTAAATATTTTCTGAAAAGACCAGAATATACACGACCCACTGAGAAAAAATAAAATGACAATTTAAATCCACTATATTTGCTGTCCATGCTAATGAAAATACAATTTTAATACAAAGGGAACAATTTAGGTAGCCGACAACCCTGCTGCTTTTATTGCATTTCTTATTTTATTTTTTACATTAGGTTTGACAAATGGTTTTGGCCAAGCTTTACGGTGCATTATTTTATTGTTGTATAAGAAATACTGACAATGATACCTGACATTGCCCCTCACTTGTCCCTCACGTTTGGCGATGCCATCGGGGATCATTATGTCCCTGGTAGATCTAACCTTGGTGGTAAGGCATTCGTGACCCCAACCTAATTCCATCAACCCTTCCTCTACAGCCGAGCCATTGTCTTCTTTTTAAACTTTTTAACTTTGTAATTTTCAATTTTTAATTTTTAATTTTAACGTCGGATGGCAGTTAGCGATCACCAGGTCCTTGCCATTCCGGTTGCGTTTGCAACAAACTATTTTATATTTATATATTTAAAATAGTATCTTATTCACGCGCAACAGAAAGGGTTTTACTTTT
Organism: Lithobius niger; assembly: GCA_023313725.1. Classification (NCBI taxonomy): domain Eukaryota; kingdom Metazoa; phylum Arthropoda; class Chilopoda; order Lithobiomorpha; family Lithobiidae; genus Lithobius; species Lithobius niger. The sequence goes on along the minus strand of JAHWFP010015348.1, from coordinate 63,518 downwards.
ACACTTATATACCAGGAAAGTCCATCATCGTATTTTAGGCCGATGTTTGCATTTAGCTTGCTAGTTTCATTCTAAGATATATTGGAATAAACCACTACACCGCATTGGTTTTTGAAAATTTACATGTCAGGGTAATCAATTATCGGTGCAAATGATTAGAATATAAAATGTAACATGCTACAGCGTTACAACTTATAGCCATTTTGCAATGCGTTGCGTTTTAATGTAAGAATTGGCGTTTTTTATCCTTGAATTACCTCCGTTAACTTTCGCGTGATTTTTCTAATATTTGGATTTCAATGATAAATCTAGGTAAAGGAATTTCATAAACCTCGGTTCGGAAGTTGTCAAGCTGCTTCCTGTGTATGGACAGCCAGACAGAATGAAGCTGATGTGCCTCTTGCTTTGGGTAAGATACCGACAAACTTGCTGACCAGACTGGACATAATGCAATAGCTACGAACTAGTTTCTTGCATTTAAACTGAAACACCTCTTCTCAACCCTATTAATACCACAAGCAGAGCTCACAGCTTGACCAGCTCACTCGCCATTGTAGAGTGGAGCACACAGCCTCTCACTGAGCTCTAGCAAAATCTCAGCAAGCCTTGCCGAGAACGACAGAACAAAAGTGGTGAAGGATACAGCCAAAATGGAGGGAGCTGCATCAACACGCAACGAGTAACGGTTTGCCAACCTTTGTGAGTAAAATAAAATAAAAGCCAACAAGGTGCACATGAATAAACAGTAAAAATGCAACGTTTCGGGTCGGAATACGACCTGTTATAAAGCAAAATTATTACAGTCAAAGGAGCTAAAGGCAATACATAATAAACGTACACTTTGGGTGTAACCCACAAATCATCAACAAAAGCACAAGTAAAAACATTAAAACATTATAAAAAATTCCCGCTTTGTATTAAAAATGTAATGTCAACAATCCAATCGTTTTACTTTTATTATGTATTGACTTTAACTCCTTTGGCTGTAATAATTTTTACTTGATAACGGGTCGTATTCTGACCCGAAACGTCGCATTTTTACTGTTTCTTTATGTGCACCTTGTTGGCTTTTGTTTTATTTTTCATCACGCATCTGGTGCTTTTTTCCGCCTTGTGTCTGTGAGTATACAGTTGAACAGTTAATCAGTTTGCTCATTTTATCTTAAGTTGGTTAAGATGGAAGCTGCGGTTCTCACTTTTCATCCCTCTAGCTACCATCCTAGTGGACTTTGCCTTTACATAACAGACACATCGAGGATGTGACCGACTCATGGAATGTAGACCCAATCAGAAAAAAAGGTAGAATTTTACATGGTGGATACGTAGAGATATCGTCATAGGATTACAACAGAAATATCAAAGCTGCCACATTTTAAAATCTTTTTTCATAAAATCCTTACTCGGTCGAGCAGAATGAGGATCAAATAATACGAACCGATGGAAATATTAGTATGGAAGTGCAAGGGGTCAGGGGATGTATTGATTGAGTGAGTGAATGACGTGAATGAAAATCAGCTTTTGTTAGCCGCTGTACGCAAAAATATGTATATGGGATACATGTCTTCCGTGACAAACACATGAGAGCAAACCGTCCCAATGATGCATCCACTAGCTGAAGCCCCTGTGTTGCATGTGATCTGGCTAGTGAATTTGTAACACAGGAATGAATGATGGTAGGTAAATAAACACTTCATCGTGTAGAGTAGTAAGAAAATGTACAGTTTCTGGACACTATTTCCCTTAATAGAAACTTGGCAATGGCTCATTTATGAAACTTAAAAGAATTTTTATAAAGTGCGTCTATCTTTATAAAGTTGAACCTTTTCCACTCTTGACAAGTTTGGACCAATAATAGATGAAGACGTCCATTTTGGCAAATAAATATTAATGAGTTGAAAGCACACCCTCGTATCGAGAACGGGGACTTTGACTTAATGTGAACCCATTCATTTTGGATGGCAAGCGAAAATAGATCCCGGAGATACCGCTCAACGACGGACGGATGCAAGAATTCAGGAAAGTGAAGCGGAATCATTTATAAATGTGGTCAGTATCGGTTACACGAGAGTCCTTTCAACACGTTCATCAAAGGATGGGAAAGAGCCATTTTGGAAAGAGTTAAAGCCGATTGTTTCTTAGCAAAAGTGTAAATATATATTGCGTTAGACCAAGGAACAACAACTCTCTACTAGACGCAATGCATTTCAAACTATCGCTCACAAACCACGGATGGTTGAAAACGGCACTTCCTGTTCCCTTTTACGTGGTGGTGTTTGAATAATTATGATCCCACGGAAATATCTTCCTTAACAATAATAACGACGAGACTATACCCTTATAAAGTTTAATAATATGAATTGGTCTTGTTTTTAAACGACATGGTCGTGAAATATATCTGTTGTACTGCATGCAAACCTTCGATGAAAATGCGTAATGAAAAGCAATTTTGCTTTAAGTGTATGCCAAGAAATTGTAAAAACACCCTTGGTTTATGTAGGATGAAATACCCTGTTAGTCACACTTGTACCACATTTAGCTAAGTCCGTAGTGGTGGCAATTGAGTTCATGGCAACACCTGAACTAGCAAGACAGGGTTTGTTTTAAATGGGTAGCATCTACGTACACTGGGTGTGTTTTCTATAACTCAACACAGTTTGCAAAGAACAGAAAAGGCATTTTTTTTATAACGATTCAATCTAACTTAAAATAACCAAACAAGCTATCCCTCTGCTCCAGCAGTGTTAATGCTGGTGTGTGCAGGTGTTACTGTTTTTGCAAACTCCACCATGCTATGTACGAATGTGCCACCAGAATTAACTTATGCTCAATTGTCACTGTACGTATCTGCCACTACACCATATTGCTAATATCTTTATTGTAGAATCATCAATAAACGTAAACAAGTGTTATTCTACAGCTTATCTTGGTCAAACAATTTATGTGTACTGTTTACGATGTATACTTCCACGTTATGTATTCGATGTTATTCACGATGATTAATGGCTGTAATCCAAAAATTCACCACATCACATGCAACATTAAATCAAGGACCAACAAAAATTATTTTCGGCCACGAATAACACATTAAATAAAGCTACTCAATATCACAGGCCAAAGTTCGACAACTTTTATTCCCACATCCATTGAATTTTCGACGCAAACTGTACGTACATGTAAAATATGTGTTTGTTCTTCTAATGAAGGACAATAAAACCCCATATAATAAAAACGAAATTACGAGCTATAAACATCAACAACTGACGAAAAGTCAAGACAGTAACATTTTTGCCACCCTCGTACTGATCAAAAAGAGACTGTAGTGGTCATCTTGATATCAGGGGAATTCCGGTTAGGATTATACCATATACATTACAAAGTTAAGTATATACATATCTTACCTCTTTCAAGCCTATGCAGGTCCTAGCGGTAGTTGCAGCTACTAATAACTCTGATAATGCTTTGTCGTTGTAGCAGCACAAAGCATTATCAGAAGTATTAGTAGATGCAACTGCCATCATAGATTTGAAAGTTAACTAGATATCGCATCTTACCTTTTCCAAGCCTACGCGGAGCATTGACAGCAGTTGCAACTACTAATGCCTCTGATAATGCCTTGCCGTCAGAGCAGTGTGGAAGGAAAGCATTATCAGAATTATTAGCAGCTGCAACCACCTCGAGGACACCACATAGACTTGGAAGAGATATGATGTGATGTCTGGTTAACTTTCTAATCTATAATTATACCTGATAGACAAGGCTTACCTTTCATCAATTTGATATTTGCAGCTCATTTTATCATATGTTCTAACGCTGAAGGCACATATTTTTATGCTTACATCCGATTGTGCCAAAATTTCATGGTTTTATTAATGCCTGGAAGTGGGAGTAATAGTTGTCAATGTCAACCTTTTAGGTATAATTTTAAAAGTTCTTCCCCCACATTTATTCCACAAAACATTGGAACCAAAAACATCGTTAGCACCAGGCAACTTGTGGCACCATATTGGAATTGTACTTTCCTGGCCGAAAGTTGCACAAAATTATGTGCTAAATTTGTGACACCACATAGTTTCAGCGAGACTGAACGTTTTAAGCTCACAGGCTGAAAACTCTTCGATTAAAAAGAAGTTAGTGCTTACACACAACTTGGGTATAGAAGAATCAGCATATATCTTACCTGAAAATAGAAATAAGGCAACTGAATACTTGCATGTGCAAAATTCATGATTAATTCAAAATATGTAAAGAATAAAAAAAAAATCAGCTTCGATTTAATTTTGGTAAGAAATATGCTGTAACCTTTCTCAAATGGCAAGAAAGAAAAACATTAACAAGTTCAGCAGTAAGTAGGACTATCTCCAGCACGTGACAGTTTGGCCTCAATGCCCTTTTACGATTTTCCTCGATGTGTCTGTCTGTTGTTTTATCCAAGGTAAAGTCGGTTTTAAATATTTGTACATTATAACTACTTACTAGAAGTGTGCAAAGAATACTTTTCCAGTTATAAAGACCCTTTGATTTCCATGAACAATGAGTAAAGCAGAGTTCGTGAAATATAATTCTACTATAGAGGCTCTTGAACGAGGAAAGAATCTGAGTGAAGAACTTTCCCCATTTTGGAATAATTGGTACTTGCAGTAAAAAAATATTGTATTGAAATGCTTGCCATTACCCTCTTGTCTGTTTTTTACTGAGTCCTTGTGTGCACCTATTTCCGGCTGACGAAAAAATTGGCTGGCTGTTTATTGTAACAAGCCCCGATTGTAAATGCTTGTTATTTTAACCCTACATTTTACCTTTTACTGTTTTAACATCTTTTTTTTTTTGCAGCCTCATTTAGAGGGTGCAAATGAGCAAACTGGAAAATTTACAATTTTCATTATTAAATATTCCTCGTAACTTAAACCTATACCTGATGAGTTTCTAATTCCTAAGTTGGAAAGACCATATTTGGAAAAATTCTTGCCACAGTTACTCGATACACCTGCTAGCAGATAAGTTTCTCAACACTAAAACTGATCTAAAAAAAAAAACTCAAGCTATTAAATGACGTAAATTCAAAAATATAACACGTAGATGGCATCACTGTTCAACTTAACAATAAAATTGTTCAAATTGAAAATTTAAATAAAAACAAGTCAAGAAGCTAAGAGCTTCTTTCCACGTTTTCGCTAAAGATAAAATTTAGTGGCTTTCTATTCTTTTCTACAACTGAAGGGCAATTAGCAGATGGGATATCATTTTTTGTCACGTTATTATTGCTTGTTTGTAGCATCACTTTTGGTCTTTATTAAAAAAGTGCAATTTTCCGCTTGAAATCGAAACCGGAGTTTTGTTCGGGAGCAACTGATTCTGCGAGCGATTTTATAAGGCGATGAAATATTGGTCAGTAATTGCTGCGAGCAATTGTCAACGATTTGTTGGCGAACAATTCTCTGGCAATGGGAAAGTCACCCTTCCAGCAATTTATAATCACTTCATGGTCTAGACTGCATCAGTGTTTATGATTTCTTTCCTCCACATTTGTGATTTCTCCCTCAAATTTAACTTGTGAGTTTAGAGGTTCACCTTTAAGTTATAAGATTGTTGCCACCACTTGAGGCATCAATGGTTGGAATGTTCATTAAGGAACTTGGCTACGTTTCAGATTTTTCCCGTTGAATGAAGCCAACTTCTTCTTTTTCGATCTCCAGAGGCAAAATGAAGCAAGAGAAAGGCTGTCACAAGCACGAGCTGCGGTATGTGACTTGCAATATCGGGTTTGTTCCAGCCACCAAGAAAGTACTTGTCCGCTTTAGTTGGTTGCGCCAGCCAGAGTGGATTGGGGACTGTTGTTGCGGCCAACCAGACTTATGGCCCGGTTTGGGAAAAGAACGTTCTTTCGAGACGAAACCAAGATGGCCTGACGTGTCTCTGCTTCCAGCAAAATGGAATTTGGGTTGAAAATTAAAGGTTATGAAGCCACACGCTGTAAATCGTGAACGCCAGAAAATAAGGAAATAAGAACAAACCTAACGAAAATAAGAGTATTGGTTGTCCTCGATAGTCGAGTGTTGTATAACAGCCGAATAAATAAGTACGGATGCACACTTATATATGTTGCCTTTAGGAATTATATGTCAGACTGCCTATGGGGAATTGAACCCACGACCTTTGAAACCACAGACCGAAGACACGACTTAGCGGTAGGACTTCGGTCTTTGGTTCCAAAGGTCGTGGGTTTAATTCCCCGCTCAGGCAGTCTGGCATACAATCCAAAAGGCAAAGTAAATAGGGTTGCATTCGTATTTATTTAACACTTCTCAGGCCATTTGGCTTTCCGTCCTGTTTAATATATAATAGACGACTCACCGGAGTCTAAAAGATGATAATTTCAAATAAGTATCATGGAGTTACTTCTTCGTATTATAAATACTTTAAGCTTATTTCTCCTACTTTCACTTTGATTTAACCTCGGGACTTTTAAAGTTAAAAAATGTTAATTAAAAAAAAGGGGATAATGTGAGACTGTCAGTTCGGCATTTTTTCATCTGTTAGTCTGTAAAACACATAAAGAAGTCTCCGTCTTTGGGGCACTTTACTTTTAGACATAGGGTTTTTAAAACGGGAACAATGTAATTTTAAAATGCCCCTACATTAGCAATGTTACACGAACTACTGCTTTTCAGATACGTCATGCTTTCAGACAATTTAGTATAATAAAATAATGCTTTCTGCCTCTGAATTACATGGATTATGAAAAGGAGACGTTCGCAATCCCGCAATTGCACACAAAACATTTTAATTTTCGTTCATGAATCCTCCTGGACTTGTTCACAAACATAGTCAATAAAACTGGGAAAAGAAAAGAACTCTCATGTCACGCGTCGGCCATCTTAGAATCCAATTCCAAATGGCCGACTCGTGGTGGTAGTCTCTGTTGTGATTTATTGTTTTTTCGCGTTTTTATTGGTTTTACTTGTGATTTAGTGGTCATCGTGGCTGAGCAGTGAGAGATCTCAGCATGGTTGCTGGAGGTTTGCGGATCAGGGAATTCACAAAAAAATTGGCGCACTGACCAAACTGGGGTGGCTCAAAAATGACAATTTCAGCAGCCAAAATTTGTAAAAGCGCCATAGCTACTGGACCCCCCCCCCCTTCCTATGATCGAAGTTATTACTAGTGTCATCCGGTGAACAGTTCTTTACAAAACCATTTTCCAAAGGTTTTTGTACCACGTGGTATTTTTTCACGTTGCACGTGTTTATGTTGTAAAGGGCATGGGCATGCTGACTCGAATTGCTTTAGTATTTTCACGGTATTGGGAGCGAGGGGGGGGGGAGGGTGTCAGGGTCTTGGGAAGGATGAGCCATCGAAAATTTGGTGGTCACATTTTCAATTCCTTCGCCCAACCACGCATAAATAAAGGCCAGACCCTAAACTTAAAAGTTTTTTTCTGGGTAAGAAGGAAGTTGATTATTTCGACTTTAAGACGACCTTCAAAATCCTTAGAACGCGGAAAGGGAGCCAACACAGAAAACGAAGGCCTCGTTAATAATTTAGAGATAAAATATCTCCCTTCATCATTCTACACTTGGATGCGCTATTGTGATTTAGGTGGTCAGCTCAACTAAGGGAGAAAAACACCTCATTAAAATTCAAATATCATTTCGTGGAATAGTTTTCTGTTTTCCGTTTCAAGAAAGAGAAAGGGAAAGGGAGAAGGAGTCCTTCTTTGGTCACTGCTTTAAAAGGGAAATTTAAGGGACTGCAAGTCTACGAAGGAAATGTATGGTTTTGTTATGAGTCGCACGAGGATTTCTCTATTTTTGGACCCTCAAAGACGAGCAACGTTATTCACCAACGAAATGAAAAAAAAGGGGGAGAAATGATAACTGTCTGAATAAGGAGAACTTTTTTTGGTAAACTTTCTTAAATCGGTCCTCAAGGTCTCATAAAAAGTTTTGTCACCTACTTTAGCGTTTTCAACTGCAGCCGAATTTACAATTTATACTGCCTTTATTCCGCCAAATCCGGAAATGTGAAATGGTTTATAAAAAAAAAATAGTTGTCTGCACGAGTGGGCGTTTCTCAATATGAATTGCATTTGATTTGAAGAAATGGCACTTTCTTGTCGTGATGTTACGGTTGCATAGCAACAGTCAGATGGAAAATAAAATTCGTTCAACAATTTCAAACACAGGGTGGTGCAAAAGTCTGGAGAAGCCTACTGCCAACCCAAATCTACTAATAGGAGAACCATGAAAATGTACAGTACATACATATACTATGGGTCGTGGGACATGTAATGATGCTAGTTTAAATGACCTTGGAGTGGTCGTTCAAGCACATCACAATGCTAAATTTTGATCTACACGTCGTAGAATAGTGGTGTAAGTTGGAAAGTTGTAGAGACCTGTAAGCCAAAGCCAAATCTAAAAATAGAATGAAAATCGTACCATTAGGGCAGGAGTTATCTTTCAGGCAAGTTAGTCTTAATAGCTTCACTGCATGTCTTCATAATGTCCAGCGGAGAAGGCACCGTACCAAACTAAATTATCGCAGCAGTACAGATTTATTTTCTTACCTATCCAGAAACGTGTGGTGCGTTTTCCACAATATTGAAAAGTGGTTTCTTGAAGCATACATACGTTCAGTTACGTTTGGGGAAGAGGGGGGGGGGGGGGGGGAGATCTGTAAATGTTTCCGTGAGCGGGAAGGGGAGGAGCAAGACAGATTAATGGCTTTAGGCAATGTTTTTTTTTTTATTTAAAGTAAAGGGAATTAGTTAAGTTGATTAGTTTTATTGTCAGTCATGTTAAGCATGTATTGGAGGAGGGCGAGCATGTATTGTATTTGTCCAAATGACTGTTGCATGTTCACTTCCTTCCTGACATGCAATAAACCTTTCCAACCCCTCTTTCTCTCTCTCCCCCCCCCCCCCAATGTGTAACTACATGTGCTTCAGGTATAACCACTTTCCAATTTTGTGTAAAACACAAAACACGTTTCTGGATGGGTAAGAAAAATAACCTGTATTTGTATCCCGTACTACTGCGTATATGTTAGTGTAATAGAGGTTAGCTGTAAATGGGGAGATCTACAAAGGTTACATTTGTTTCTTTTATGGTCTAGCATTCCGACAAATGAGGGAACCATGGTATTCATTGATGTCATTCTCACGGGTTTACGATTTCCATTCTCTCAAAGGTCAACAAAACGCATAACAACATACGCAATTAAATAATATTTATTGGAAAACAAGAACGTTGACATGAACAAGACAGCTACCTAGTTTCCTTTTTAATAGACAAAGTCGTCACCTTCCGTTGTTCATAAACTGACAGTAGTAGATTTTTTGGAGCTATGGCATTTTAAGCTGCAGGGTGTTCAAACAGAAAACTACTTTCGGAATTTGACTTTCCCTAAACGCACGGCTCAGGACACAGCATTACCAACGTGTGGAGTTATCTTCAAATCCCACTAATTGGCGGGCAACTCATGGACTTCACCTTCGGTTGCTTTTATTGTAACGTATGCCGCCATCTCCTGTGACGTATGAATGAAACTAATAAGAAATAGAGTGGTAGTTCACTGTGCATTGAAACGCATGTAATGAAATTCAGCATGAAAGTAGACTGGCAGCTTTATTCTTGAAACACAGGTGGAGGCAGCACACAGTCGATCAAAATTTTCGTTACAATGGTGGAATTGGTGGGATTTGCGGCTGTACCACATTCTGCTAAATTTGTAGCAACGGTGGAATTAAAACGACAAGCTTTTGTCACAACGGCGAAATTGGTGGATGTTCCAGTTCCACTTCTTTTTACATTGGTGACAACTCTGCGATTAAACCCACAAGCTTTTGTTGCAATGGTGGATTAATAGCAGCACGTATTACAGCTCAAACATTTATTTGTAAAATTGGTGAGGTTTACTGAAGAGATTATGCCATTCATGTGACCTCCTTTAAGTGGATGTAGGACACATAGACACCGGACAATTAGGCACCGGACATAGGCACCCGAATTTAGGCACTGGAGAAATAGACACTCGGCCATGCAGGCACCCGGTCAATAGGCACCCGGACATATAGACATCGGACAAATTGGCACCAAGTTTTTTGTTTTTTTATTTTATTTTTCAATTGGGGTGGATTGCCCTCAAATTCTTTACATTGCCCTCTTATTCTTTATTCTTTATTTTTCCTGAAATTTTTGTGTGGTGAATTAATGTTCCAAATTACGCTGCCTCGCTCGCACTGCCGCGGTCGCTGCGGCTAAAACATAACATCAAAGATGCTATCGTTTGTTTTACATCTGGGATTTAATCGCGTGGACAGTTGGGGGAGGTTTTGTATTTTTCCCGACATTTTTGTGTGGTGAATTAATGTTCCAAATTACGCTGCCTTACTCCCTGCGGCTAACTCATAACATCAGAGATGCTAGTGTAATAAAGATGCTAACAATCTTTAGCAGTTTTGAGCGCTACGAACATTTTATAGCACACTTTTTCTCTCCCCCACCTCCCAATTTGAGGACAATCCATCCCAATTAAAAATAAAAATTTTAAACTTGGTGCGTATTTGTCTGGATGCCTATATGTCCGGGTGCCTATTTGTCCGGGTGCCTATTTATCTGAATGCCTTATTTGCCAGTGCCTAAATTGAGGTGCCTAAGTGTCTGGTACCTAATTGTCTGGTGCCTGTGTGTCCGCGTACCCTTTAAGAGGCAGTAGAGGCTGCGTGAGTTTTCGTGTTGGCTACAAGTTCATGATGACGTCACGATGAAGATATGAAATGTGTAAGGAGAAAAGCTAGCTACTCAAGAACGGAAGTTGCGCAGCAAATTGCGCGATTATAATTTGTTTTTAAGCGAGCCAACAGCCCATGATATAAAGCTAGTAGCGAGATTTGGAAGAGAGCCAAGGAAAAAAAAATAAAAGCCACTTACTCAAGGCAGTAATTTTTTTTTTTTTATAAAGCTGAGAAATGCGACTGGAGGTAAACAAGAAAAACAAGATTTAGTGTTTTCACACTTTCGGAATTAACTGAGCAAAGATATACTTCGTCTTATCTCTGAAAAGATGTTGTTTAATAATGGAGGAACAAATTGTTTCGAGATAAAAAATAGTTTTACCCCATTGTGAAAACATCAAGCTTCAGGCTGTGTCTCTTAGCGTCATCATGGTTGTACTTGCAATGTATATTGCGGTAGCTTGTAACATATGATAAATCAATACCCAGGAAGGAACAAAATACAATAATGTTTGTTCCACCCGAACAGATTACTACTTTTAGTTCGGGTATGGCTGTGGAAACGTTTGCTGCGTTTCAAAACCGTTTCAACTATAGTTTATTTGAAATCGTAATCGAGCAGAAACATTGGTTATTATCTTATCCTTATTAAAAGCAAAACCTAAAAAAAAAAAATTATGGGTGCCCACCTAGGCCTAAATTTTAACATTGTGAGTCAGTGGACCAAACTGATAATTTTTCATACGGTAATGATAATCTAAGTAGTTTAAAGCACAATTTAAAATTATTTTCATTGATACTCTCAAAGACGAAAACTAACCACAATCAATAAAAAATTTCCCCCGGAAAACCATACGTGTTATTTACTGGCGTAATTTGTAAATAAACGATTTTTAAAAATTTTTCCCTGCACCTGAAATCACAATGAAACTAAACGAGTAAATGAATTATTTGAAAAAATAAATCGGTTTTCCTTAGTAACAGGTGTAGTTTTTTTTCACAATGTAATAAAAATTTCTCTTAAAGACGTGAAGATTTTTATATTTCGTTTTCGTTTTGAGGTTGAATCTGACTTTTTCCCAGGATTTTTTTGTGCAACAATTTTATAAAGGAATAGTAGTTGAACGACGTAAAAACAATGTAAATTCATACTGTTCGGTAATTATTATGTTTTAAACTGCGGTATAAATGACGAAACTGTGAAACCCGTCACTTCAACAGGACTCGCAGGCCAGTGATGAACAGTTCTTTTTTAATCAATTGAGCAACGGCGCATAAGTCGTTTATGCTTTGCATGTGTTGAAAATTAAAAAAAAAACATATAAAAAGCTAAAAAAATCTCGTCTAAAAGCAACATTTTAAAGCACACAATGCCTACGAGTTGCATCAATATTTGTGAATGAGCAACGACAACACACCATTATTGACCCAAAACGTTTCATGCTTAGCTCAAATGGTAAAATCCAGGCTGGACAAAAGTCAATATTTACATGACTCACGTGCAAAATACCCATTGTACACACGAGGCACTCACTGCATTCAAACTTTTCGTCCATTTTTGTTCACGAGTGAGTAGCCAAAGATGTTTTCCCCGCTTTTTAAGTTACAAGTCTTTGCATTGAAGCTGTTGTCACGTGGTGTAAAAAGAAAATCAAACTGAGTTAATTTAGTCAAAATGTCACACAACTTTTCCTTTAGTCACTTAGTTACTGTGTACTTTAGCTTCATAGATTCTTTGAGGAAGACTTAAGTTGATTACGTAATTCATTTTATTTCACGTGTACCATGACATTCTGGTGCCAGACAGGCTTTTAATTTTAACCTCAGCTCCATTACGGGACTCTCTTAAGCCCCTGAAAAAATTCGCTCCTCCTACCTTACCAAAAATATTCTGTGACCCCCCCCCCCCACCCCCCACAACGTAAAAAGAAAGTTTACTTTATTTTATTTTATTTTATTTAGAATCCGTCCATCAAAACTAACGGGAGGCTTGATAGATAACAAGATTCCTAAGGGACCATTCATAAAGTATGTCACCCTTTTTTTGGCCAATTTTG
>JAHWFP010015348.1:4959-50626 GCA_023313725.1 Lithobius niger | reverse complement strand
CCCCCCCCCCCCCCCCCCGACCCTTCCGAAATTTTTTCTGGAAATGCAAATTTGTGGGGGCTGCTCGAAATTCTTAAAACAGTTCATTTTGTCTGCCAAGATCCAGTTAAAAATGACAAGCCACAAAAAAGGAAGAGGAAAGGGAAATAGGCGAATAACGTCCTTTTTAACAGCTAAGATTATTTCGCGGGATGGAGAGAAACAATGTTGCTAGAACATGTTCCCCTCGGAACATGACGTACTTTGTGAATGGTCCCTAACAATAAGATTCCATTACTGCCATTAGCATACAAGAAAAAATTGGTATCAAGCCGTCCATAATCATACTTAATTTGTGATGTCGCTGTTTACGTTCTAATTGGCGAGTCAAACTTGCCTGAGGATCAAGTTTGGGAGAGGAGTGAAGAGAATGTCACAAATTCATAAATATCGAAACGTTCTATTCCACCCACAAGAGAAATAACAATCAATGCAGCCAACAAAGATTGTTGTCCAGGGGTCAGTTATGATGTATATCTTATATGGATTCCTAAAGCTTGACTAACCAATAGATTTAGAGACACGGTGTTTCTTTTTAAAAGGCACTCGAACATTGACTGCAGTTGTGTTAATAACAACTAGGGCTGTTCCTATAATCATGGTTCGGTGTCTTTCTTATCGATCGTTCAGTTCAGCCTGATAATCGTGATTTGCAGACACCGATTAAAGGGAAACAAAAAACAAAGGATACATTGGACCAGTGTTTTGTTGCTATGGTTTTATCAGTGCTTTGTGCATCGCTTTCATGTCATTAATGAGCGGGTTAATTATTGACTAAAGCTGTAACTAGCTAAAGAGCCACTTAGGACATCATAATTCATTCCTTAATGAGACAGTTATCAACATACGCGATAAACACGGATGAGGGGGCGTTTATGCAACGACTTGCCTCTGCATTCTCGCAGCCAGAACTTAATCGCGATGGCAAAGGTGTCGGTCGTTGCCTTGGTAACAACGCTACCTGGATTACCTAAATGCGATATCGTTTGTGTCACTGATTGCAGTCTTGCAATCCGTGACAATAAAATACAGAATTCCTGCTGACGAAACAATTTTTCCATTCGCTTCTGTACTCACAAGATGAATTTTTTCGTTGCAATCCGCCAGAGAGCTAAAGTCGCCGCCATGTTGGAATTTCAGAAGATTTCTGGCTCGATGAGTAAAACACGCTTTGAGTTCAGGAAGGGAGTAACTGATTCTTCGACAATATTTTTCCTGGGTTGGGGAGACAGTTACCCTATTCTGCTGGCCACTGATCGACCAATCCTCTTTACTTTATTCATTTTTGTACTGAATCTCCTTCTCCCTGCCTCCCTTACTTTAAAAAAATTTTTGAACTGAATTTTTCGCTAATTTTTTTCGCCTCCCCTCACAGATATATATTCCCCTCCTTTCCCTCCCTGCTTTTACCGCCCTTCTCCCTCCCTTCCTCTGCCCTTCCTTACTTTTTTCATTCCCTCCCCTCCAGTCGCCATTTTCAGTTTTGTACCGAATCCTCCGCTATTTTTTTCCCGGATCGTTTCATTTTTGTTCTCAACTACCAATAATGTTTCGTTGATTACGGTGGTTCCATGTTTATCGTGAATCTGAATTGTTGATCCTAAAAACTGTTGCATTCTTTGATGGTTTATACAACGCATTATGCAATGTCAAATCCACGCTATTACAATTAACGCACACCAGAAACGGTTTCTAACAATTGGTTTTCAACAAATCGGCTACTGACAATTTCTGATAGATTTTCTTTAATTTCCAGGTCAAATTTTTGTCAAATTTGGTTCAGTAATTTTGCGTGATATTATTACAAAGTACCCCCATGTGTCACAGCATAGGGAGCTATGCTCGGTCTGCTCCAATAAAGGAACTGTGGACAGCAAAGTACGCAGTGTAGTCGACACTAGTAATAACATACCTATGTACGAATTCGCAAACATAGCCGTACAACGGATTTATTTACGTCTCGCGATCTAAAGATCACCAAATAGATAATCTTTAGACTGTCACAAAGTGAGATGACTGTTGAATGCAGACGTCATTTCCGTGTTTACTTTTGAAAAACGAATGTGTCTTTAATGAACCTTGGGAAATGTTACTGCAACCAGATTCTTCAACAATGAAGAAATGAACAAATTTTACTCCGGCCATTATAATCTAGCAAGTATCGACCTAAACCTGATGTAATTCGATGCACCTCCCTCAATAGCCAAGGCAGAAAGTGGGTCAGACACAAATCAACGAGGGTTTCTTCTGCTCCCGTCTTCACGATCAATGTCACTTAAATAGGCAATTACTCCATTGGGACACATGTCCCCCTACTCCATCTGGTCCACCTGCAATCATCACTGGTTTGCCACCCTCCCCTCCAATACCTAATGAATAGCTCAAGTTGGATCTCCCTCCTATTTATTTCTTCTTTCGTTGGTATTCGGTGCACGAACTATTCATTAAGCCATACTGTCGCATCATGACCAAGATAATGATATATTTTGTCCTCTAGGGAGCATGAGCAAGTAAATTGTAGAGGTTGGGGGGGGGGGGGGGGATAAACCCAAGACAGACAGACGGATTCCCAGAGTGGAACACAAGGAATTATTCATACAATTCTTTCCCCCGCCCCCGCCAAACGTGATACCAAACTTGACTTGCACTGAAAGGCCACGCCAAGAATATAACATCAACAAAAAATATGTCGTATTTTTAGGATTTTTTGCAACCAAGTTCTTTCCTGATCAGGAAGCGTGAACAGTAACTTCGCCTGAATGAACTGTAACGTCATGAGCAGTTTTTAGAGCAATTTCTTGCGTAAAAATGCGAATTTTAAGGGTAAGAATTTAGGGGGGCGAGGGATAATCGTCTAACTGGAAAATCTCATAATTGGAAGAACGTATACCGTATAACTGTATAACGGAAAGTCGTCTAACAGGAAATTCGTATAATGGAAAATCGTCTAACTGGAAATTTGTATAATGGAAAATCGTCTAACTGGAAATTCGTATAATGGAAAATCTTCTAATGTCCCTGCCTCGCTCGCTCTGCCGCGTTCGCTGCAACTATACATATAACATCAGAAACCGCAGTTACACGATTATCCAGTTAGACGTTTATCCATTACACGATTATCCATTATACGATATTCCGTTTAGATGATTTTCCTTTATACGATATTACATTTAGACGATTTTCCATTTTTTTTATTTATGCAGATATTAGACAATAATCCCATTAGACGATTTTCCAGTTAGATGTTCGTCGGACGCCCCGAATTTAAGTCGCACCAATGAAGATAGGTCTAGTACGATGCTTAATTGATTATCTTTCATTTGACGATCTCTAATCTTCTTAGGTGCCTTAGTTCAAGAGGAGTAGAGGAACAAGTTCGCATGCACATCCTACGTTTTTAATGATTCAGTTTTCCCTGCCTTTTCAGAACCACAATGAATGTTTTTTTTGGGGGAGTCCCATATACGTCCAAGAGAAGATAATCAAGCTCTTGAACTCTTGGTTTAGAGGCACGCGTCTGTCTGCTCATCTTCACTCTGCTTAGGTTTCCTTACAAAGCTCGCATTTCGTCACTGATTTTACTTAGTTTTCTTGTCTTGTGATATGTTCATAGTAAATCATACTTTATCAAAACATAAAGTGTGTCCAATTCCAATAACTAAAACAGTAGAAATTTAAAGTAACAGTCCCTCTTTAGTCGCATTTTTGTCATTTTCTAATCTTCACTGCACTCACCTGAAAAAAGTTTGGTTGACTACAAGTTTTATGCCATTTTCCTTTTATACTTCCAACGTTCACTTTCAAAGATCCCTGAGGTTAAGTACGATCTGTTTAGTAGCCATTTCGTCCAAGTTTAAACGTCCTGTTCGTCTATAAACTCAGCACCACGATGGAATTCGATGAAATCGATTTTGAACTTTTTTGTGAATGTCTAACCACTTGTTTTCCAACCCATCGCAGGAAATTTATGTCTACTTTAATACCCCAACTTATGATTATAGAAGCTCCGTATTCTCATCAATATTCTGAGAGGATTTATATGGATTTGGAGTGGAGGAGTGGCCGGCAGTAGAGTTAACACCATTAGGGAGTGGCATTTCATGTGTCACAAGTAGAGGATACCATGATGGAGTTGGCTGGCGTGAGCGTTTTCATAACGCTAACTAATATTGACGCCAGTATCAAGGAGTGCTGCATTTAGATTCAGGAGCAGTAATGAAATCCGGCTGGTTTAGAATATTTGTTGAACAGTCCCATGAAAATATGGATGGCGCTACTGTGTATAGTATCAAGTGAGATACTTGTGTCTGTGATGTTAGAAGAGCTAGATATATTTTTGGGGGGGGGGAAGGGCGGAGGGTTTGCCAACCAACAAAAATTATCATTATTACCGAGCCATAATTTATGCATGTTCATTTTATGATTCTCAGCAGATTTGTAATGGCAGCTGGCTTCTCTAAACTTATGGACCACTCTATTCTTCTTTAGCACGTATAAGGTTATTCTGTTATATTACTACACGTCTTAGAAGGAGAAAAAACGTGTAGAAGAGTAAGAGGAAAACCCAGGCATTTAGAATTGGGAAACTACGATTGTTGGAAGAGGTTGATTTAAGTTTAGAATCAGCCAGAATAGGTTCCGTGGCTTCTTCAGAAGTTAGGCAGGTTACCTTCTTCAGGCAAATGCACTATTACCATGAAGCTTTTCAGAAACTTCCATTTGCAACATGATGAACACCTTTCGCCTCTATAGGACCTCTTTTTTTAATACACATACAGGCCACATTCACAAATCATGTTAATTTTATAGCCTGGTCTGTTGCTGTTAATTCCGCGCGTCAGCAAACCCTCTCATTAAAAGAAGTATATATCCCACTGCATCATCATCTTTCTGCGCATGCTCATGTCTCGTTTTCGTTGTGGATAATTACAAGGTTGCACAGTAAAGAGCGTGCAATGAGTTTGGCTTAATTGTTGTCCACTGCTTTCAGCCTCGTCTAATGAACCTCCTCCACCACCAGAGGGCGAACAGTGCCAACGCTAAGAGGTGAAATGGCCAGCACTTTTGGCATTTACTAGTTTTTAATTGCAAGGTTATGGACTGGGGGAATGAAAGTCTTTTGTTGCCCTTCGAATGGTCAGTTCCTGGCTTTAGTATCGACCAATCCATAAAATAAACGGGGCAGCGGAAACTGCGGGAGAGGAGAAAATGAAGGTCTCTTGCTGAATTGGAGCTTTCGTTAAAACATTTGCACTCACTACCATCTATAGTGCTTCGCAAAAAGGCAACACAAATAGCGGAGCAGCAAGTTTGATAGTGTTCCCGTCCATTGCTAAACTTTACAAACTTCGTCGATGTCTGTCTGGACGTTGTGATTTGCGCATGGGTCGTAAATTTGCAAGTTCGCCGCTTAGTGTCAAGGGATGGCAGCATCTTGATTTTAGTGGCCCCTTTAGCTTGTTTTGATATGGCCTTTACTTCAGAGGCTCAGCCATTTTTTTCTTTCAAGTTGTTCCGCATTAGAGTCAATGGCCAATGGTTTTAATGAGTGGCTCTTTAGTGGCAAAATTTCAAGTTGGGTGCGCAACTGCTTGTCGAAAAGAGCCTGCTTCACTTTTGGGAAAGTAAGAATTGATTATTTGGTGACGAGAAAAGGAGACCCCATAAACGTCACTAGCACGTGAGTAATGACGACCGTCTCTCCCTCTACCCAAAGAGAAAAAAAAGCAGACGACTGTTCGCTCATACCCACCATTTAACGGCAAGACTGAAAGGGGTAGCAGGACGAACGTGGCTATTCTATATGGGAAGAACAAAAGGGTGAGATTTTCCTTTTTTTACCTTTTTTAGGGGAAGTGCATTCAGAAATGGGTGAGTAAGTCATCACTAAATCAGTCGAGTGTCACACTACTGAACGATTTCCCTTGCCTTTAAAAAGTAAGAAAAAACGAAGTGCTTATAAATGAATTTCTCAATTTTAAAAGTGCGACGTCATTTATTCAATAAATTTCCTGTTGAGTTACAGATACTTTTTAAAATGCGGTTAGGCTTAACATTTACGAGTTATCATGTTTGTTTGCAATTGTAGCTTGAGCCATTTAACTACTTACAAAATAGCTTTTAGAAGTAAGATATGTACAAGTAATGTTGAAAATTTAAATTATTTACAATGACCGAGGGTTGGGTCATTTGAGTTTAAACATGAAAAAGACACAGTTCAGTTGTTCACTACAGAGGGAGCCACGATGTCTGCTTTTCTGATCAATGTTCTGAAAGCTATGATGTTGATTATTAGCTTCGGATTATCAGATTTTCTGCTATTGTTTGTGGTCCATTATTTTTTTCTGGCTGATCTTGTGATTCGTAATTGTTGCGATAAGAGGGATGACACACTTGCTTTTTCGGACGAGTCACGTTTTGGTTAAAGAGGCCAACATTTATCAGGAATGTAAACAATCGATAGACAGCAACAGTATCCTCGATAGCTTTACGTGAACAACAACAGTTGAACTGGACGTGCCCATGCGCAATAGAAATCTAGGCTTAAGTCATCAATGAATTGCACGAGTGACCACAGATGATATTATGCGTTTACTGGCCAAGAAGCTTCACGATTTAAGGCGCAGGGATCTGTCATACGCGCTAACACATTATGGGATGGCAACCGCCATAAAGATTGAACATGGTGAGCAAATTCGGTCGCTATGTTGGAGAAATTTAAGTGCGACGATTAGGATAAAACACGCACAGCTACAGTTAAACTGTGATACTGTTTGCAAAATTTATCCTAGCACAGGCAAAATTTTCAACTAAGTTTCCAACAGCTGTTCGATTTTGTAAATTGATGTTTGCATAGTTTTTAAGATGTACAGCATTTTTACATTTTTGGCTACCTGCCTGTAATATATGCGTTGTCTTCGTCGCATACTACAAGAGTGATGGCGAATAACAGGATGTGTATCTCACTAATCTCATTCAGGAGAGAGCAGGGGCGAGAACGGTGGGTATCATAAGCGCCACCATATTTCTTTGGTTTTTAAAATTGTTGTTTTAATCTGAAATTGATGTTATGCTCTATATACGGCTTTACAATAATTTTGTATAAATAAAGAGATTGTAGAATTGGCCTCTCGCGAATCTCATTCAGACGGGAACAGGAAATTAGCTGCAGCCATGCTGGCGTTACCGGCGTCGGCCAAGCGCCGAAAGAGCTGCCGATTGCGAAGGTTTGGCATACATTGTTTCTAGCACAGTTGCGACCCCCTGGTGTGACTTACGAATGGCGGGCTACATTGCTTGAGAAACATAAAGACCACCAGGCAATCTTAATTCTTATCGGGATTGTTTACTTAACGTCGACCATGTAGTTAGTTACTCGCGTAAGTAAATTGAGTTTTAAGAGCAATTTTTCTCATCTGTTGATAAATTTTAAAGTGAGTGCGTTACACGGAGTAACCTCTGTCATAGCTGGGCGACATCTTAATCAGGTTTGGAATTCCTCCGGAATATTCCAAACTACGAGATGTGTAATAAAGTGCATCCAAAGCAATTCACCTCAATCTCTTCCACTCTATTTCTCACTAATTATTTTCCTTATTGTTAGGTTTAAGTTCCTTGCCTACCACAAGAGGGCGAGCAGCACCAAATCTAAAAGGTGAGCAGCACCAACCACGACCTTGTCATTTGTAGTTCTTAATAGCATAACTGCGCTTTTGGAGTATTGAGAAATGGTAAGCGTCTTTTGTTTTACCAGACAGCCAACCCCGGATTTAACATCGACGATTCCATAAAACGCGATACGGAAGAAAGGCGAAAAGGAGGTTGGGCTATGAAGCATTCGTTAAAGCAATTGCACGCATTGTGTGTTGTGGCGCCACAATGGCCCAAGTCTGCCGCTTACCCCAAAACTAAATCGATAAACAGCAAACGGACCCCAGCAGTTCTTAGTGGAAGTTGTGGCAGAGGATATGAGGAAAAATACGAATACAACTTCAACGAAAATAAGTAGACATGTCATATTGAGTACCCTAACGTAGGTGCATTTACCCTCCCTACAAGTAAGTTACTAACGGATTGGCCACTATAATTTTATCTCCGGGGGTGGGGAAGGGGATGGACGGAGGAAATGGAGGAGTCATGGATTTTTTGTCCCTCTCAACGATGGTCATTAATTTTCAGGGCGGGGGGGGGGGGGGCGGCACAAAAACCACTAACCAAACTGGAGGAGGGGAAAAAGTCATCTTTGGACCGCCAAAATAACACTTTCAGCATTAACATTTCTAAAAATGTCGTAGCTTCTAGAGGCCACCCATTGGTGCCCAGAAGGGGGGGGGGGGGGGGACGGGGGGAAAAACATCGATATATTTCAATGGGTACACGAAAAGCGTATTTTTGTTTTTTTTTATTTTTAGACCTTGAGTTGGGGCGGTCAAGAATTTTTCATGATCTCGAAGGGGGGATCAACGAAAATTTGGAAGTCACATTTTCAATTGCTTCGTCCCCCCCCCCCCCCTCTTCCCCCGAGATAATTAATGACCATTCCCTAAAAGTCACCGAAAATTTAGGGCACAACTCAGGTTTGAAAAATTCAAATTTTAAAATTAACACGCAAGGTTAAAATGGGGTGCTAGCTGGTTTCTTTACCTTATGTGGTTTTTGTTTGCTGTTATAGTAACGATTTTGTTTGCTGTTTTTTTTTCCGTTTTCGTGGATAAATTTGTAATTTTTATTTACTGGTTTTGTGATTCATATTCATTTTGCTAATAAAAAAAAGTTACCTTGGACTGTATGAAAAAATGATTAATATTTCGAATCGAACACGAATGAAAAGATTAAAAAAAAATTATTTTATTGCTACTTTTGACCATGGGGACTCCAGTTACTGAATCCGCGTGTGGCCGCAAATTGTCTTCAGCCTGGCCGCATTGAATGGCAGAGACTTTTCCAGGATCGTCTTTCCAGTCACTGACTAAATCCTTCAAGCAACTACCACCGTTTAGAAACGATGACCATCAATATAAAAAAAATATATATATCGAAATAAAACATTTTCTTGACGTGGTGTTTGTGGTAATACAGGAACACTTTCCACAACTGAACGACGGAATAAACGAAATATTGGAGATTATATATCAATATTCTTAATCGTAAAGTAAGTATTACTAAACGCTTATGAAAGCGAAACCCAAGCTGCTAGGATTGTATTATCGATAAAATGCTCGAGAACAATTCTGGGCAACTCAAAGGAAATAGTAAATAACGTGACAATTCACGAAAACACGCAAGTTGTTATGATTGAAGGGAATATATGATATTTCACTTTTGCATTGCCAGTTCATTAAAAATGTGTGAACGAATAAGCAGGTTGTTTGCCGTAATGAAGTTGCCTCCACCCACTTTAGTGAAATGGGCTACATAATTGGCGTGATTGCTGTTGTTACTAGCCATCGTGAGTAATTTATGGGCAGTGTTCCAATTCCTATACCATCATCAACTACTGATCGTTTGGTTTGTTAAAATTTTACTTATGCAGCATTTTAAAATAGAATACGTTTACCTGTAAAACGTAAACAAAAACAGAATCATCTTTTTACGTTACTTTCTGCATCGATACCAAACACAAATGGATATATAGAAAAGTGCATTTATCACTAATAAAACACAAGGCCGAGACCAGTTTCACATCTCACTAAAAGCGATCTACTAGCGCGATTCATAAGTCTATTTTTTGTTTCAGTAGTCCCAACTAAACAAGGAATAAGTGAGTAAAATCGGCCGGTAAGAGAACGATTCCGTGTGTTTCGAACATTGCCTGTTTTTTTCCTAGTTAGATGGGAGCACCTTGCCTGCAGCGAGTTCAGATGAGCCTAAGTCTCACACTCGTCGATATGGCCATCGGTGTAGCAGGAGTGCACCTTGTAGGCACCAGAGATAAGGCATTCTCAGGTCGACTTCAGTTCAGTAAGGGGGCTGTTTGATCATGTTAAGCTGGATGGTCCTGATGTACCCTATCAAGGTCACCATATCACTGAACATGTGAAACAAAAACCTAGAAACCGGAAGGCAATTTTAAGCTCGATGACACCATGTGTGTGTCGTCTGTTTTGTTACTTGTTGTTGTGGTACTTTGCTTTTCAAGTAGCCTACCTGCACATTGTTGTAAACTCCTATCCCACCCTAACGTAGGATTTCATTCTAGTCATTGCCTTAAAACCAACAGCATCCCCTACGAGTTCAAAAGCAGGAATGGAGTCCCTAGCCATAGTTAACAGGCCCAGCAATATGACTTGAGTGCCCAGTTAACTGTCAGGCCAACTAAGCACGTTTGTTGAAAGTAAGTAATTACCTCGCCGGCAAAAGCAACTTGGAGACGACAAGCCCACAAGTTAACTGTATAAATCTGGGTTGATAAATGTGGGCGCAGCAATAAGTAACGTGTTGTTTTCTCCCTCCTCCCCTGTCTATGATTAGCGCGGAACATTCTGTTCAGTTGGTTTTGCGGGAAGACCATATTTTTTTCTATTCCAGAATGCATCGCTTACCAGGAAGACGAAAATTCTGGTCTTCCGTGTTGGTCCGTGTTCCGTAGGTCTTAGCCAGCACTTCAGACGATACTACGCTCAACATGTCACGACGATATTTAACCGAAATCGAACCAGGTAGTGTAAATACACACTACCACGACAATTAGCACCATGATGAAGTTCGTTCAACAAGGAGATAATCCATTTAAACGCCAAATGTTTGGCAGATTTTTTTGCTCGTGGGGAGAGAGAGAGAAGCACGTTTAGGCAGGTGTTTCATTTTAAAACATTCTGTTCAGCTTTAACTTACATAGTCACATGTTTATTCCATTCCGTTCAGTTTTCGGTTTTGAAATCGCTCCGAATTTCATTGTTTGCTTTGGCATTGGCTCTCGGTTCTCTGGACACTTTTGTTATTTTCCATCAATATCAGTGTGGTTCGGAAATCAGTAGTGAGATGACCACAATGTGGTATGGAAATGTGTATCACCCATCTTAATATGTACAAACAATACCCGACTTTCTGTAATGCAATTATCATGTTGATATTCCGGTCGGGGGTTATTAAAGAAAGATGCTGGCCCTATAGACACGAACCCTGAATATTACTTTGCTACTAGTTAGGTTCTGTGAACAGTAGATTTCGCTCGTCACCCCCCCCCCCCACCCTAAAAGAAGTGGATTTTCAGTTTTTGTAACATAAACGCCAAATTTTGAGCCAGAACAGCTGCCATACGCCAAATTTGAATAGGATCTTATTCTGAAAATTATTCTCTGCTATAGCTTGTTTTTAATCTGATCAGCAATGCAGTTTTCTGAGACTATCTTGGATTTTAACAAAAATGAAAAGGACCCTTCTTAAGACAATACATTTTTAAAGCTAATTTGTAACTGGCTTATGCTCAATCTGTGTAACTTAAGAAGTTGCAACTTCCAAACCCACCTCAAAAAACATTTACTGATTTAAGAAGTAATTAGTATGTCCGTGAACAGTAGACCTCACTCGTCCCTCCCGCCCCCCCCTCCTCTCAAGTGAATTTTCTGTCTTTATCCATCACACAAATACCGAATTTTAAAGCAGCCACACTGCACAGTTCAGTAAAATGCTTCTAAACTATCAAAAACTCTTGAGGTTAAGTTAAGGGAACAGGATGGAAAAAACCACCAGCCATTTTGTTTCCTTTCACATTCTTCCACAAAAGTGTTAGAAGGGGTAAATGCAACCCCATAATGAAATCACCCATTAATGACACCCATTGAGGTGAGGGTGGAATGAATTAATCAGACGCCCAGCGAAACAAAAGGGTCATTTTTTTTACGGCTTTCCTCTCGTGTTACATTAACCCCCAACCCTTTTTCAAATGGGTGCTTTTCAAAAAGTAACTTAATCACTCCCCTCCATCTTTTGTAATGAGACATTCCAATGCCAGCTTAATTGTAAAGGGAAGAGGCCATTATTGCAAAAAGGGTGCTACTTGTGGTACAGCTCTATTTCATGATTTAATTTCATCAGGCACAAAATGCCACTTCACCACTCACTACTGAGAACCCGGCATACAAAGTGTTGTAAAGGGCATCGTAAAATGGCGTCTAATAAAATAGGTCGAAGTTAACGCTTATGACATTTTTTGGGAACTGGATGTAAGAACTGTTTTCTAGACCACATTTCTTTTTCTTAACAACATTTCTTTGTCTTTTATCTGCCAAGTGTAATTGGAATCCAACTTTTATACCGATGCTTGGAGGGAAGCAGAGCACAGAGCTTGTCAAACTGTGCTGGTGTCTTGTCTCTTTGTGTCGCCAATTTTGAACCAATTATCCGATTAATTTCGAATTTTACATATACATTCTGTGCTCTACATGTAGACTTAGGGTCGTAAATTAATTAAATTAGGCAATGATTTTCGGAGAACTTCACTCATATATAAAAATTAACCCGATATCAACAGTTCAACTGTAAATGCAATTGTTGTTCATTATCTGAAATTCATAAAAAATTCTTAAGCCTTGACGCGTAAAACAAAACCAAAGAGTACGTGTGTTGTGTCGTTCAGTTCCATTAATAGATGAATTCACACACCAAGGCTGCTTTTTTTGTTGAGTGCTTCAATGATCCCGTCCAAGACTAGAAAAAAAAAGACTAGCGAAGTGCCTACCAGTCACTGCCGGCCAGGGTAGAGTGAGAAACTAACAGCATCTTTCAGCAGTTATAGGACAAATTCTGGCCTATTCTGGATGTTATCTTGTTCGATGATAGGAGGTTACTCCGTTGAAATCCCGGTTTTGCCATTTCCCTCTATACAAGTATTAGTGTGCTCCATGTGGCGTTAAGGCTCCAAGAAATCGTAAAAATAAACGTCACCTATGATCAGTGTTGTTTTTATTGCCATAGTTTATGGATGCTATGCTATGCTATGCCACTTACCGTCACAGAGATCGTGAACTCGGCAGCGTCGTTTCATTGAATTTTCGAGGTCGTAATAAAGTTCATCTAAATATTTCTGTGATTAGCAAGTAGTAATATCTTTATTTCATTTATCCATACGTTCAAAAGATTTCATAGACATTTTCTTACCAACAACTTAAATACCCCGCGCATAAAATGACTGCAAAAAGCACACGGGGTTAAGTCTTTTAACGAATATTGCAAGAACATTAAAACGACATTCTTCCTAGCGCCATTTTCCTCCATCCTCCACATCAAGTTTGGCCCCAAAGATTTATTTAATTACCGTTAGTCAATCCATTGCTAAAAATCCGTTTTAAAACGTGGCGTCTACGAGATTTTCTGTTGAATATTGATAATTTTATTTACTGCGTTCCACACGTATATGATCATTTGCGCGCCTACAATAACCATGATGTTTCATTGTTTCCGGTTGTGACGACACAGTTTTTGCGTCAATGCTGTCACGTGACCCGTAATTCGTCTACTAGGCCAGAAGTCGTTCCGCGTCGTTCGTGTTATCATGGCAAAGGCGGAAGTGACGTCGTAGTATTACTATACGCCGAATTTCGCGACGGCAGCGTGCGGACATATGACTGCGCATTGCTGTTATAAGGTAGGCGGGATGTTGCTTTAATAAACAATTCAAGCCATAAACTGTACAAGTGTTCGTAGCAATGCTTCCAAACTCAGTAGTACGACTTTTATCCCACTTTCTGATCTTTCTTAGAATCTCAAATTTAATTCAGCTTGAAGCAAATTGTACGATCTTTTACCGCAAGCCGGAATATTTAACATTAGTTTGTTGCAGCCGTTTATAAACAATGTCAATATTGATTCGTTATCCTTGACATAAACAAATTTATGTGAATTCGGTTCAATAAATATAAGATTATTCTCCAACAACGCACGAAGCATATCGGTAGTCATTTGCGTAATACTGGAATTTAGATCCCATTAGAATCTCATGCTTAGGTGTAATTATTCCCAAGCATTAGCTACAAATCATTCATTATCCTCATAAAAGTCATTTTCCCCCAAAAACACGGTCGTGCTATAATAAGCAATATTGAAATAAACCCCATTTAATGGACAATTAATTCCTAATTTTACATACTATTTTGAGGTGTAAATCCAGGGAGGGAACACGGAAGCTCATTATGCTAATTCCTAAAGTTTATTACTTTTAGATATAATGGCAATAAAAGCGTATTTACGACTCGTGGCACAAACTCGAAAACAACTCCGTCAGCAAATTTGCGAGTTTAATGAGGGCTCCCCGTCTTAGAAAATATTATACTACATTAGGAAATCTTGTTGTAATACAATCTCGTATATCTCAAAATCCGTAGATGCGTTAATAAATAAATAAATATTGATACAACTCTTGCCTTTTGGAACACTTTTCGAGCCCTTTGGTTTTCCATCCTATTTAATAAATAAATAACTTCATCATTGTTCTTATGCATGGTTAAGTAAAAACAGCAGACGGAGACCAAAGTTGGTAATAATAAAATTAAAAAAAACAAAGATTATCGTAGAAAACCATACAAACAAATATAGTGAAAAATTAAAATATGATTATATATATATATAGGTATACCACCAGAATGTGCTCAAAATAGTACCAGACAAAACCCATCAAGATTTGATACCATTGGTCCGTTTTGGTCTTGATCTTTCATGTGTGTGCCAACCAAATTATGTATCTTCAATCACATTTTTGCACCCACTCCACACTTGCTCGTTCGTGTGTATCCGGGCAACGTGGGAAGCCGTAACCCGTGGAGGAAGACGTGTATCCCATCAGACGGCGTACTCCGACTCTTGTTGATTTGTATGTTTGAAACATTGCAACCAGGCTCCCAAAGGCAGTACTTTGGAACTAAACAGGTTATTCAATAAGTCTTATTGTAGCTGGCTGCACTTACTGAACCCAAATAACGACAACCTTACTTATGGCGAAGAAACTCAGATTTTCGTTCGCCTCGCTCACTCAATCAGCGCATCCCCCTTCAGTTGCTGCTTCTTCCTTACCCTTTCATTTTTGTACCGAATCTTTGACAATTTTTCCCACAGTGGAAGGGGGGGAGGGGTGGCCACCCTGTACGCTCCCCGTCCTTCTTCGCCCTGTGGTGGGATACACGCCCCCCCCCCATTTCTCCTCCCCATATCGCTTGTTCCTCCCTTTTTGCTTCTTGTACAGAATCTTTATTGATGTCTTTTTTTTTTTTTATTAAATTGTAAATAAGAATCTGTGTGGGCTAACGCAACTCTTGGTGTAATTATGGTTTTTAAGGGGTTCCGTTATACCTGGGTAAATATGGCATTGTTTTTCATTGCATAAACCTAGTCTTGCAAATATTCCTCCATAGCCGTCCTGTATTGATTGCATTACTGTATTTAAGCAGACAATACATTGCTACTATTTATTATTACATTGCAAAACACACTTTTTTATTTTTCGTGTTGAGTTACGACTTAGCTGTCATGGCTTTCGATTATGGAGTCAAAAAGATTCATTAAATCATGACATCAGTTGTAACTGCTTTTGCGAGTAATTTTTGAAAAATCTTCAACAAGTTGATTTTGGTTACTTCCCGAGTAACCTATGCTCGTTGTTTTTGATAGCTCATTAAGTTGCATTTTTTTTTTAGCTTTGCTTCCGTTTCTTCTAAATTTTTTCGCAGTTGTTTAACAGATTTTTTGTTGCATATTCTGTGCCTATAGTTGTTCGTTACGTCGGCCTTCAGTTCCTTTTTAAACATGCATAAATGTTTATACCTATCTCAGTTCAGGATTCTTAACTTGTAGGTGTAATTATTAGAATTCTTATCAGTATTTTCGATTTCTAGTCCCTGTGCTAAATTCGCGTTGGGGATTGCTTAGATTTTGGCTGATATATGTAGCCTATAATTGAATTAAGTTATCGACACGGTTATAATTTTGATTAAGTATAGCACCAAGAAGAATATTGATATATGACCAAACCCTCCAATCATTTCACTTCCTGATAACTCCACGTCAATTTTCCCTCCTTATTATTTTTAAGACCTATCGGCATTCGTTAAGTCAGGATTCCGAATTTACAAGGAGTGTTTGATCGATAAATTCGAAAATTTTTAATTTGTTCCATAATAATTGTTGGATTTACGACAAATTGGAGCTCAACAATACTTTTGGGGGTTTCAAGCGATGTAGCGTTTTTCATTCCAATCAGACCTTTCTTTTGGGCTCCACCAAGTGCAACCATCCAACAAACCACCATTTTGGAATTTGGTGTCCGTTATAGGCTACACTGGCCATTTCTGGCCCTTTCTAGACAATCTTTCGGCCCCTACGATGATCGGAGGTTTCCCAGATCGCATCCCCGGGTATGCACCTCCCCTTACCAGATGTTTCTTCTTCTCTGAAAGTCTGGTAATGTTCAAAATTGAGCCGGTTCAGCAATACAGCATTAAGTTGCTTCGGCTGATTTAAGGCTCAAAGATATTAATTAAAAAAAAAAATTACTATGCTTGCTTCGCGCGCTCCGCCAATTACACATATTACGGTGTATATACTATACTGCAGTCAGTACTGTGTGTCTAATGTGTGAATGCTGAATATATGGGCCAATTATGCTTGCTAATTATCTTAGCATTTTCGTAAATTATAAAACATTAAAAAATAAAAATTTTCACTTCATATGGATGATAACTTCCTTTAAACCCGCCCCACTGCACTGTGACTGAGGTTGGCGCTAGTGACCTCGTTGTCGACGTACGATTAATCCTCAATACCCTTCCCCCCCCCCCCCCACCTATAAACATATAGCCCACAGACCCATAGTTCGATTCTATTTATGGATAGTGTTAACAAAATGAATATCAGTTCTGTGAAAAGAAAACTTTGTGAGCCCGCTTCCTCACATCACAACACTCAGGAAGCCGCTTCGCCCCCCCCCCCCCCACATACACACACCTTTCACTCTTACAGGTGAAATCGAGCCAAATTACGTATGTAGAATGGCGATTTTACCTTTTTTTTCTCTTTTATTGCAGTTCGTTTGAGATAAACACGTAAAATAAAAATCAAGTTTTTT
The DNA here is from genome assembly GCA_023313725.1 of Lithobius niger. Taxonomy (NCBI): domain Eukaryota; kingdom Metazoa; phylum Arthropoda; class Chilopoda; order Lithobiomorpha; family Lithobiidae; genus Lithobius; species Lithobius niger. The sequence continues at coordinate 33,534 of JAHWFP010015348.1, read as the reverse complement.
AGCAAACTTCTTTTAGCAAACGTTGAAAAGTTATACCCATTACATTTACTCATCCAGCCAAGGAATGATTTTCATATAAGATGTGTTTCCTAAGTTCAGAAAATATTCTAAACAAATTCGTTTCAAAATGGTTATTGCATTAGATTCACTCATTTTTATTTGATGCAGATCTCTTACATGTTGCATCCAATTCTGGTTTCAATTATTGTGCAAACGTTTTTGGATTCAGTCTTCGATAATATCATCCCGAACGTGAACGTGGTCTACACAAAATTAAACAAAACATGATGCAAAGAAGAAAAAAATAATAAGAAAACGGAAGGGAGATCCTCTCGTGATGAAAAACGACGGAGAAAAAATTGGGATCCGATTAATCTCTTTTAAAGCTTTGTCGGCTGACTTAATTGTGAAATGCTGTTAGCTATTGGTGTGTGAATAAAGCTATACACTTATAGTCACAGGATGATGTTCCTTCCAAAATTAATCTGTTTTCAAAAGAAATAGCAAGATGCACAATGTGTCCCATTTAGACTACACTGAACCGCCCAAAGCATTACACTTCATGGTTTGTCTATATATTGAGAGTTAAACGAACCCATCAGGTTAAAGAAATTCACGCAAATATTAAAAAATACTGGACATTACCACGACGTGTTGAATGATATTAAGCACCAAAATATTCATGAAAATTACTTCAGGACGGGGGTTGGGTAAGGGCAGGTACAGAATGGATCAAAGAAGGGTGACGCACAACAGGTTTGCAAGCATGTGGGGAGTCCATTTAAAACGGTGATCGAAAATGTTCAAAATTATCACAAAAACCCTTACTTTGGGAAAAAAGTAGGCTATTTGGGATGCAATCGTAAGGGTTTGGGAAATGGCTTTTCTAGTGCGGAAAGCATGCCAAAACATACCGAACCCCACCCAACCTAAACTGAAACAAAGATCCTGCTTGGTGAAAATCGAGCCAAGGCAACTGACCTAACTTAAGCACCAAAAAAGAAAACGTGCATGAATTCTTAACAATTATCGTTAAGACCTACTCCATTTTGTGCAGGACAGCTAGGGAGCAAAAGAAAGACCCACTCAAATGCTTGGAAAGTGGGATAACTGACAAGATTAACAGCGTTCAATATCTGGAAAAGAAACACCACGTCGAACCATCGTATTGGTGTTAGTAATGAATTCTGATAAGTTATGGGATGTTTTTATGGTAAACTAAACTTTTAGCCGTCAAAATTTTGACATTCCACTGCACTATTTCAAACAGCTCGTAAGGAGACTTTGATTAGCGTAAATTCAAACCTCTAGCTGAAACCACAGACAAGTTTAAGGTGGAAATGATTTGTAAGAAACAAAGAATCACAAAGTACCCGACTGTGAACAACTACACAAAGTATAGTTCCGTGGGTGACATAGTGTTCGCACCTGCGAAACTTCTTGGGCAAGAAGGTATAGAGGTTTGGCACTTTTAATCGCTTGAAGACCTCTCCTATCTGTGGCTGCCCATGAGAGGAAACTGGTACTGGAAGAACGATACGATTCTGGTTCATGGTCCTGGACTGACGCACTATTGTGTGACGCGGTGAATGTCTGGTCGCGGCCGGTATTTGGAGTCATTACAGACATATCTGGCACAGCATCGCCTACTTCTTGGCAAATATCGAAGGCCCATTCGTAGTAATCGGACTCGACATCCAGTCCACGTATTTTATTAAGGTATATGTCGAGGTGTTGAACGGTAGCGCTACGATCTTCGAACTAACATTTGCATCATGCTGCTTTATAATTGCTTGAAGAAGAAGTCATTGCGAGAAATATCTGTGGAAGAACAACAATGTATTCTTATTACTTTAAACTGCTTTATTTAATGCACCATGTTTTACACCAAATGTGGGCTACAGTACTTCAACTTAACCAAATTCAATTTGCACGGAGGTTGTAAATATGAAATTTGATGTAAATTTGAAAGATATGGTTTTTATTTTGGTGGCATTGCTTTAAGTCACTTTTTTATTATCATGATTTTTCATTATTGTTTTTTCCCATTTTAAATATCACTTTTAACCATTGTTTCCGGGTAGATTAGAAGGAAAAAGCCGTAAAACTAATTTTTCGCTAAGATAATTGTAAAAATTAAGCTGTTTTAACTCAGTATTTTGCTGGACAATACCTTGTAGAACAGCGAGAATACCAAGGGCCAAGCCTCTTTCTTTTTGCTGATACGAAACGACTTAATATGCTAAATTTTATTGATTTTTATTGCTCAGTCACAAGTTTGGGCGTTGATTTGTTTGTTGATTGGTTGTTTGAACAACGTATTTGGTCCTATTATTGATTTATTCTATTTACTTATTTATTTATTTATTTAAATTAGTCGTAGCGCCATAAGGCATTATAACGACATCTAAAATAAAAACAAACAACTCCTATACAACTAAGTATCAGAGTGGTTGCACTGTATACGAGTATGCTGAGCAACCAAACTTTTGTTGAATGCAATAAAGTTTTGATTTTGCACAGTTTCACTTGTTAAATCATTCCAGTCACGGATAGTTTTCGGAAAAAAGGATTAGCCAGAACATTTGTTCTGCACTGAAATCTTCTAATCTTCTTAACGTGATCATGCCTCCCAATGTAGTAGGGAAGACAATGTAGTCAACAGGATTCAAGATTATCTGCACCGAGGGGAATATGAATCTTTCGGACCTTACTGGTTTTTTGTGCCTTCGGTTATAAATTTCTAATTTTCTACGTTTTAAAAATTAATGTTCGATTTGTTTTCCATTATATGTACATTGTACTCACACTAGTACGCGAAACTCAAAATTTCGAGTCGAGTTCGAGTTTGAATGAGTTGTGTAAATTAGACTCGATGTGATAAATTCAAACTCGGATTTTCGAGCAGAGTTACGTCGAATTAAACAAACTCGTTATTTTCTCCATAAATTGCAGCAAAACTGTTAACTTTACGTAAATTCTATAGGATAATGCCTTAATAATGTGGCAGTGTCGTGTAGTTAAAAGTTATACGATTATTAGTTCGTTACATAGGAGAGCACAGAAATCAAATCAAATGAACCGGGAAGAGTTCTTTCCTTTCCTGGTTTTGAGGGGTGCTAACTAGAAAACTTGGAATTAGAACATTTTGGGTCGTCAATTTTTTGTGGACCACGCTGTAATCGTGTGCAGTGCTATAGGACAAGATGAAAAGTTAATTTAATTGGTTTAGCATATGGTAATTATTTAGATCCGCCCGCCCCCCTTTCTAACACCAATGTAACACGTGTCATAACCCTCCCCCCCCCACATGAAAATAAGTATCATTTTCTTACCCCCCCCTCACCCTTTTCGATTTTAGTTTTTTTTTATGAATTCGTTATAAGCTGTAAAATTGCCTAGGGTCGTAACGACCAGTGATTTTGAAAAAAATTAAGTCGTAAACAGAAGTTAGAAAAACAGTTTAGCTAAAAAAAAATTTAGTTAAAAAGAAAAGAAAAAGTTTAGTGTGTTGCGAAAATTAGTGTGTTATCTAACACTTCGTCATATCTCCCCCTAATAACAAATGGTAACACATTTTCCCAACCCCCTCCCCCTTCCAGGTGTTACGTAATTTGTGAACGCTCCCTAAGAGTCTACGTCATCATTTTCAACACTCGAACTCGAATCGAAGCTCGATACTCTAACCCTAAACTCGACTCGAACTTCGACTTGACGTGAAAAGTTATGGTCGCACAACCTTAGCTTCCACCACAACTGGCTGTTTATTATTTAAATGGAATTCACTCTTTTTGTGCGGCCATGGTCAACTATTCTTCAGAATGTAGCCAAAATGAAATAACCCCATACGCATGGTGCTCACGCGCCGTCAGCCTATGTTACAGGCAACCTGACATGAATAGAAATGTGCTGGGAGACACCGGAAACACATCTCATCAACGCGAGTGGGGATGCAACAGCACAAGTGAGAAAGAGGGGGAACCAATATGGTGGTCATCGGGAACTAAAATGGCCTCATTGGAATGCAGCACAATGTTGGCACCATGTAACTCTCTTGACATACGGAGGCAGATCAAGGGTGGAGACACAACAGCTTCTCTAAAATGGACACTCGAAATTCCAAAGGGTGTGAAAGGACTCTAGCATCCGTGATGAAAGCTGGAAGAAGCAAAAGGTCATCAGGGGCTTCTGGTCATGTGGACCGAGCTCCGTTTTATTGGTGGAAAAGGTAGAGTGGACGATGAAAGGAAGACCTGGAGTTGTGGACTGTTTACAACCAGTCCGTGACCATTGTTTCCACAGTAGATTTTTCTTCTTTTTTGGTTTTAATGTTTGTCATCTTCTTGTAAGAAGATAATTACAACGATTATTTTGCGAAATTAATTTTGTAATATGTTGAACTATGCAGGTAGTTGGATCCAGGTTAAGTTGTTACTTTCAAACGATTTCTTTAAAACCTCAATCTCTTGACCCTCTGACACGTACGCCTTACGGATTTATATGAAAAGCTAAATCTAAATTGCGAACGCAACGTTTGTGAGCACAGCGAGGATTGGACTGTTAGCCAAAAAGACGTAAGACCGACTCTTGCAACTTAGAGCTTAAAAAAAAAAGGCCATCTAGTTAGGCGGGTAAAAGGGTCAAAGTTATTGCCAGGCCTTTGACTTTGTCACCACAGCGGCCGTTTGCCTGCAGGCGATTTTTGTTGTACACAGCCGCTTTAGGGCAATTCAGACCTTCATTCAATTGGCATCATACCATTGGAGAATCGTGTTTAATTAGGGTGATTGTGTACAAAACTCAACCTAACTATCATCACGTGATACACGACGACGAATTACTATTACAAAACTGATCTTACGGAAATCGCTGAAAACGACACTGATGCGTTCAAGTGTCACAATTAATGAAAGGTAATTAAATTAAGAAAAGGGAACATCACCCAATTCCCTTTTTTGTGTGTAAAGGTGTGGAACGTGGACATGTATACTTCATTAAGCCTAACGTGGATTAGGTGCCAAAAGCAGCCACAAGAATCTAGAGGGATTTAAAATTAAAGCTAAAATGCCAATTCCGTTCACTGTATGGAAAGAGTCGGCAGACTTTAATTGCAATGATAGCGTTTATTGCAATTAAACGTTTCTCCAAAACTTAAATTAAACCATAATTGTACACGAGTGGTGGAACGCAAATAACTGATTCGTGCTCAATGTCAATAAGCTACGCCGTTAATAAATGATAAAAATAAAAGGAGAGCCAAGTTAACAAGCTGCTTTCTCCAAAACTGGCGAAAGAAATCAATGGTTTTTGCCACTTTCAAACAGATTAACTTAATGGAATGTGGTTGCATTCGATAAAGATCTCGCTGCTGGAAGAATATTGAAATTAAGAATGACACACTCCACACATTCCCTTCTTCACTTAGGAACCTTGAGTTAAAACACCCAAACAGATATGAAAGTGTGTTTTATTTTGTATGGGTTTTAGGTATAGGAGCACATCATTAAATGATTGTTCCTAATCTACCCTACGAATACCATAGGCGAGCGAGGACTAATAGCGACAGCAAGCTTTGATCGGCTGTTGTCTTCCTACGTCATCTGCTTCAGCCAATCAAAACGGACGATCATTTTGCAGGCGATCATCTAATAGCTCGCGCCAGACAAAGAACCACGAGTGACAGACAGCTCATATAGTAATGGGAAACCACGAGGAAGAAGTTCAAGGCCAACTGAAATTGAGCAGCTACACTCTGCAGTGCAGCGAGCGAGAAGTAGAAAACCACGAGGAAAAAGAGGAGAAATGGATAAATGGCTGCCATGAATTCAAGTACGACCCTTCCGTCCTCCCACGCGTAGCGAAGGACGTTGCCCACCGCCGTTGCCCACCAAGAGGATTAGTAGTGGGGGGGGGGGGGGGGAGAAGAGGACTGACGCACCATTTATAAAATACATGCCGTGCTTAGACGTATTACCATTTAGCTATGGTACAATATGCCTTGTTTTGTTAAGGATCCTACAGTATGTAAGCATAAGTAGTGCACATAAAAAAGCAAATATAAATATAGCGTTTTGGCGTTCCGCCACGTCCGCTAGCAATCACAAAAAAGTTTGTTTTGACTTCATGCCTAGCTAACTCCAGCCTAGATCGGATGACTTTTGTTATTGTGCCAGACATGAGACGAGGGAATGAAAACGGGACTGTATACAATTTTTATGTTCCTTCCTGTTCTATTTCGTCCGATAAACTAAATAACAGTCTGAAACCCAGATAAACGAGTTAACGGGCTTTTGTATGAGGCGCCGTTTGGGACTTAATGTAAGGTCCATTCGTAAGTATATTTCTCAAACTGTAAATATATTTTTCCAATACGTAAATATATTTCTCAAACTGTAAATATATTTTACCAAACCGTACGTATAAGTTTCATCCGTAAATATATTTTTTACCGTAAATTTAATTTTTCATCCGTAAGTATATATTTTACCGTACGTACATTTAATTTTTCATTCGTAAATATATTTTTAAAACCGTAAATATAAATTGCGAGAACAATTATAATTTCATCCATAAAAATATTTTTAAAACCGTAAATATATTTTTCAAGCTGTAAATATAATTTCCAAACCAACTGTACATCTAATTTTCATCCTTAAATACATTTTTTTGTTTAGTGTGGGTCCTGTTTACTGGTATACCGGTAAGCTACTTCCACTTCACGATCACGCCGGACGGGTTTTAAAAAGTACAACCGGTATCCATTCTACAAACTTAACTCCCGGTGCCGGGACCCAAGTCCCAAATACTGGAGTCCCTACAGTAAAAACTAACCAAGACTTACTAATGAGAATTGCAACTGGGACCTATTCTTGAAAAGCTCTAATCCCGATGCCGGGACCCAAGTCCCAAATATTAGAGTCCCGGCAATTAAAAATAGGTAACACTTACTAATGTGAATTTCACCTGGGACTTGGCACCGTGACTAGAGCATTTGAAAAATGGATCTTGGTTGCACTTTTTAATTTTAGTACAGTAAGTCTTAACTGTTTGTTACTGCCGGGACTCTAGGATCGCTGCCACTGCAGCGTCCAAATCTTCCACCGCAAGTACTTGAAACGTCCAGTCGTACGTACTGTATAATTAACGAACTCATTGAGTCAACTGTGCCCATTACAACGTTACCCGCCTTGATCGAGGACGTGTCTGGCCAAGCCGCCAAGTGGCCGGTGTTGGAGTAAATAGCTGCCGCCGGAACAAATAAATATGTATTTAAGGATAAAAATAATATTTACGGTTGGTTTTGAAATTTATATTTACAGTTTGAAAAATATATTTACGGTTTGAAAAATATATTTACGGACGAAATTATAAGTAAGTAAGGTTGGTCTGGCAATTTATATTTACGGTTTTAAAAATATATTTGCGAATGAAAAATTAAATGTACGGTAAAAAATATACTTACGGATGCAAATTTTAATTTACGGTTAAAATAGATATATTTACAGGTGTAAAATTAAATGTACGCTAAAAAAAAAAAGTTACGGATGAAATTTATAGGTGCGGCTTGATTAAATATATTTACAGTCTGAGAAATATATTTACGGTTTACAGTTTGAAAAATATCTTTACGAATGGACTGTGCATTAAGTCCCAAACGGCGCCTCATACTTTTGCCCTATTGGTTTGGTTTAAGTGATTATGGGTAGACCTAATTCAATTAATTAAAATCCCAAAATCGACGGTGTTTTGATGTTGAATTGTTGATTACAAAATGCTGCTTCTTGAATTTCAGTGTTTTTAGGCAAAAGTGTCCGCTTCTTCTTTGCCATATTGCTTCCGTATGTGCCTGGTTGTTTTTAATTGTTAGTGTAGATAAGACTTCAATCTGTTCCTTGGTGGAGAAACATTTTTGAAACGGGATTGCAATTCACTTCGAAATGCCTTGACCTCCCCCCACCCTCCCAACCCACTTTACGAATTCAGTATCAAGATGAATTATTAAATGGATGCTATAAATCGGCCAAGAAACCAGATTTTTCCCCCAATAAAACTCTATCTGGCATGAGAACGATAAGACATTTTCGGTGTCTGTGTTGAACATGCGGAATTTTTAGTTGTCTAATGTAATGATTGCTTCGAACGATCACCGCTGTCCTTCATAGTGGTGTCGCCCACATAGAGTAGATTTAGAGCACTCATTTATGACGCTCTACCTCGATGAGAGCTGACATGTTCATGTGGGGAAATCGGTTAGGTGTACAAAATTGGAAACTTGACTGCGCATAAAACAAACTTTAATATCTTTAAATAAACTCAAATTCATAAACATGGAGAAATTGATATATCGTAAAAGAAATGCACAAATTATTCATTTACTATTTGAAAACGATTCTACATTCTATTCATCATCAATGGTTTTTAGTCAGTGAGAATTAGGGAAATACCTTGTGATCTCTTCCGTCAACTCCAATAAACACAGGACTTACCTGAAAAAAAAAATCAGTTTAAGTAACAGGAATACACCAAACATACAAAACAAGATAATTTTTGTGTTTTTCTTTCAGTCGTCATGATGAAAAATCGAGTCAATTGAACGTGAAAACTACTAATAATACTTCAGGTTTTCGTTAACATCCAGATTTTGTTAACGGAGTGCAGTACCAAAACGTAAATATCCAACTAAAATTATTCCCCGACGCTAAGAAATTCGAGCAAACAGTAAATTACGTCCGAAAATGTTCGAACTTAAAAAAAAAAAAACATGAAGTGGTGGCTGGCCGCACCGTTCGCACCATGCTGCATCCACCTGGTTTAAAATTTATTGTTAACTTGAGCAGAAACTTAAGAGGCTTAGTTTTTTTTTTTGTTTAGAATTATTTAGAACAGATTTTTTTTTTAAAGTTGACATGCCAAACTGTTTGCTTAAAGCATACTATACAAAGAGCACATTTACGCACCCACCTCGTTTTGTATTCTCCCAAACAAAATTTCAACATGGCGTCGAGTGTGTCGCTGCCGACTCGAATCAAAACATTGCGAAACGCGAGTTCAGAAACGACTGGGAAAGTTGATTCGTCATGTGGGAATCTTCATCTCAGTTTTACGGATTATACAAATGTAAGCGTTTAACCTAACGATGTCACAGTCGATAGATATCTAGGTAGGATATTTGCTTAGCATCTTCGCCATCGTACCGAGTCGCTACTAATTTCTCAATACTAAAATACGAAGCAAGATCGTTGGTTGAATGTGCCTCAGTCTTTTTCATTCCAGATGCCCCCAGGTAAAGGAAAGCCGTTTGCTTAAGTAAGTTGTTTGATTTCGGGGGAGGGGGGGGGGGGGAGAACTTTCCCTCACTGCAGCCTGGATTTGCAGCCTGGATTATGGCAACTTCAAAATAGTCTTAATGTCTGTGGGTGTGGTGGTGGGGGAGGAGAGCCCTTTCCTAGTTATCGAAACATTAGAAATATTTACTGCAAAAATACCATATTGAGGCTAGAATTATCATATTTTCCGTCTAGTTTGATAAGGTAGTTGCGTTTTATTTAGTTGCACCCACTTTAGCACGGAGCTAAAAAAAAAAATGTGTGCTCCAACCTAAAACGGACGAAAAAATTTATGCTTCATCCCCTATTCACACCCCTTCCAAACTGGTAATAAATAATGCCATTGTTTTTTAACCTTTACTTATGCTAACCGGCAATTTTTTAAACCAAGAATTACCACGAAAACGGCCACCGAAATTCGTTCTTGAAACTCGCATGCCCCACCAGGTGAAATTCGAACCAAGGCATCTGACCTAACCCGACCTAGACTAATAGCAACAATATAAACATGCTTATTTTTACATTGTCTTTCGCAGTGATATAGCACTTTTGTTACGTCTATTTGTTGTGCTGTTGCTATTCCAGGTTAGGTTAGTTCAGGTGCCTTGGCTCGAAGATCACCAGGCAGTACGAAGTTTCATCCGGGAATGAATGTCACCGGGTAGTTTTACGCTGCTTCTTGGTTTAAGAAAAAACTCCATCACCCGCCAGTAATTTCCACCGGCATAAGTTTTGACAAAACTAGTTCATCCGTTCGGACAAAGTGACATACTCTACAGATAGATTAGCGGTACGCCAAAAGACACTAAACGACGCTATCATGTTGTAAAACACGTCTTAACACGACAATCTTGTAATAAATCTTTACAATGTATAACGTGTAATACACAGGCCAAAACTACAAAGTTTAGTTATCTATGACGTTATAATACTGCCACGAAATTTTACACAAGGGCGACTTCCTTTCGTATTTTTACTCTTCATTGATTTTCTTTCAAAGATAGCTGTTTAGAAGAAACTAACGAGCAAGCTGATTATCTTAAAAGCATTCATCTGTAGCACTATAACTTACTGACGTAAACTCTAGTAAACCCTGACGACGTTACGCAGTGACACTACAAATCTCTGTACCAACTAAGGACCGTCCACTGGCGCTACGCGTACACAACTTAGCCAAAATGTTTTTCAGAAACATGTGATTGACAGTACACAAACCCGGTCTAACACGAGTACTGTCAGCACTGGTTCAGTATTGCTATACTACACAGTTGAGTGGTGGCAGACATTGTTCAGTGATGTATGATGTCCGGAGTGCGTAAGATGAACCAAACTTTTTTGTTTTCAGAACGGTTTTCGAATTCCTCTACGATTTTCTGATAATCCGTAGAAGTAATCTCAATTCATTAATAATTATGTAAATTGTAGTCAGGGACTTCTTTCGGAGGCACCACCTATCTCCATTTATTTCTGTCCTTCCACACATCCGGTTTGCACTGGCCGTACACATCACTGTCTAACACGTCATAAAATACTGTACACAGTGTGTGAGGTAACAGTACACAAACTCGGTCGAAAGTGTAAATTTAAGTACAAGAGCTGTGTACCGGTTGAGTTGTCACAGTAGTGTTGAGCACAATCCGTGAACAGCAATCAGCCTGTATAATCTGATTAAAAAATTAGGAAAGCGAATTTTGATTCGGGAACACAGACTTGTGACGCAAGCTTCACACTGAAATATGCTTTTAATATTTTTCAATTCTAACATCTTTTTACAACTTGTTAACAAGCTACCCTATTAATCGTAATGCTCACGACTTTGACGTTTTCAAGTGTCATCACACAAAGGAGAATTCTTTATTGTCCAACATTTTAATTTTTTTCGGTTTTTCGTACCCCACTGAATAGCTTCTCGTGGTTTTAAACGAATTTCTTTTTTGTTTTTATGGCGTATGAGAAAGGAAAAGGTGTTGCTTCAAGCATCTCCCGATCCCTCGTTGCTACGGCAACAGTTAAATCTTCACCCTCGAATTTAGCCTTTCTTGTGCAGCTCATCCTCGCCAGCATTCAGCTAACTTTTTTTTCTTTCCTTTCACCCAACGACAACAACAAAGCATTCTTGTGCCAATGTTGATTGAAGATGCACCTCCATTCCCTCCATTCCATTTCATTGAACAGCAATAAAAGCACATGACGACGTATTTGTATCCGTACAATTAACGACTAAAGCTTACGAAAGCGACGCAAAACAGGCAAAACGACGAGAAAATATTTTTAAAAAGAATAATCAATAAAAAACATACAAGTTACGTTAACACGAGCATTTGTTAACGTTCTTAAGACTGATACGAAATCATTTTCCTTATGTGATCGACACGCTTGTCAACCTGTTTCCCAAACACTACAAACGTCTAACATACTAATGAAAAGTCATTCTAACGATGAACAGCGCCAATTTTTAAAATTATCCAGACTCTAGCCAACAAATCACACACCCTGATGAAGACACTGTGTACCAACTTAGCCTTCACACGAATTCCATTGTTAGTGCACCAGTCGTGTGAAGGCTCGAGGTGGTACACATTGACGCAGTTCCTTCAAGGTGCAGTGGAGTGGACGGTACTATGGTCACCAAACGAAGAAACATGCAGGAGGAATAATAATCGTCCGATGGCTATGAGGTGGATTCGCAGCCGATAACACAACGATGTCCACAGGGTTTCTCCGATGTCCAAAGCGTTCGTACGATGTTCATCTTCCAAACAGCATAACTTTTGCACACAGTGGCTTCAGGCATGACTTGAGTATTCCAGTATTTATCTCCATGTGCATACATGTCTACTGAAAAACAAAAGCAGTCAGATGGCAAAGGCCAGAAGCATCTTGTTTTCACCCGAGCATCTATTCAGAAAAAAAGGACCATTAGCTCGCTGATTCTCTTCCCCAGCCCTCACCCACCTCCTCCGGTGGTCTGTCCTCCTGTCCGGTGTTTTTCAATTTTTGCAGGAGGTACAGATGTAAGACAAGATTTAGATTAGGGGTTTGAATAATATCTCTGTAATGTGTGGTGCAGTGGTAACCCGGACCACTACACTGTGACTGAGGTTGGCGCTAATGACCAAGCTGTCGACGCGCCATTAAGCCTCAATTCCCCCCCCCCCTTCACCCACCACCTCAATTCAGCAAGTTTTCAATCGCTGACGTTCGGCCTGGGGAAATGAAGGGTGGTTATTCTATTACCAATAATATTCTTAATTGACACTCCTCAACGAAAAGAAAACGAAAAAAAACTATTGACTAAACCTTTCTCCGTGATTTAACTAAGTTATTGGTGAGAATCTCACGATTATCGATTTTTAACCCACGGCTGCGATGATCTACCCGGCAAGACTATGCAAATGCGTTGATCTGCCCCTCTACACCCTCTTACATCAAGATCATCGACCCCCCATCGTTGCATGCGGCCCTGCCTTTCATTACACAATGGTAATTGCTAGAGCACGCTCACACTGTTAAACATTCAGTTTGTGTTAGGGCACGTTTATGCAACCACTCGCTTCTGCATTCTCGCAGCTAGAAGCTAGAAATCACCAGAAATTCCAACATGGCGGCGGTTTTATGTCTGCCACTTCGCAACGAAAACAACAAATAACGTGAGTTCAGAAGCGTTTGGGAAAATTGTTTCGTCATGAGGAATTCTGTATATTATTGGCACGGATTATAAGACTGCAAGTATTTACTCAAACGATGTCGGATTTAGCTAATCCATTTAGCGTTGTTACCATGGCAATGTCACCTTTGCCATCGCGATTGAGTTCTAGCTGAGAGAATGCAAAGGCGAGTCGTTGCGTAAACGCGCCCTTACATTCATTCTGACTCGAAGAGTGAGAATGTACTTCATGGCCTATAGGTGAGCTCTCTTTTCGGTGACGAGGACGGGCGGTGTCTCTCCTATCAAGCGTTTTTGTTGCTTTTAAGATTTTTCTCCAGGTTTGCCACACTTCCTTCGGCTAAATACCGTTTTCCATTGAGCCTACAAACTCTATTTCTTTGTTTTACGTTCATCTAGTTTGTTGTCTATTGCTGGACTTGAAAGTTTCCATCTTACGAAGTTCAAGTTATTTCAAGTCACTTCCATTTCCTCGTCTCTTCAACAAATGCAGGGTCTTCTACAGCATTCCATGCAGTGGCCACCACATCATTCGTAAATGTTTGTTTCTAACTTAGCTATCCAAAAGAACAAACAGTCATCAACGCGAGGAATCCGAGTCGTCAAATTAGTCAACAGCAGAACTAGAAAAAGAAATAACGTATAAACCACGTCTGAACTTTCTTTTGAGTGACCTGACTCGGATGCAAACCAGCCAACAAGTACTTTTTTAAAATTGCTTCCTATTCCAGACATTACCACTGCCCTCTGCGTTGATTGGAGGGTTCCCGCTTCGAATTCCCGGGTTTGCCCTACCCCTTGCTGCACTTCTTCCACCTTCCAGGTAAGTTAAAAATTGAGCCTGTTCATCTACCCGATCCCCCCCCCCCCCCCAACTTCCCCCCCCCCTCATCTACCCGATCTGTTTCTCAGATGTAATAAGGGTACAAATAAAAATTGAAAACGAATAGAATGGGCAGTCAGTTTCTAAGGCAACGACAGGAGATGCCTGCTGTTCGGAGTTCATTGCTTTTGAGTTCTTACAAATTTTGTGTTAAGTTGCGGGGATGAGACCAATTTTAGATCTTTTACGATGGTGCATCCGAATTCAGGGACGAGCTTTTAATCATTGGTCTTGGCTTTTTGCTCGCACACACGTGGTTATCATTTCAAATTGCTTGAAAGTCATAATGCAAGGGTCTACCAACTTCCCACCATGTCTCTTACTTGCCACTTTACCGACAATAAGCCAGGGTTTTGTATAAGCTCTTATTGTTTACTTTGACTTATACTGCAGGGAATTACATCACCAGTAATCTCACCGGTAATTATCTCCCCAGTATCTTCTGACCATCAGTTCAACAGGACTTTTATAATTTTACCTCCACGGCTTCGTCTGGCTACATGTCACCGGTTCACTATTTTCTCAAGTAGGAAGGTTGTATTTTTCTACAACAGCCGATATGCATGCCGTCCAACACTAAAGAAGGCTTCAACATTCTCACGAACAACATAGACAAAACTTTTTCATACCGAGAATACACATATCACAAGGACCCGTCAAGTTCAATTGTCAGAATTCATTGTCCGAATTGTTCAATTTCAGCATTGTTGCATGGGGCCACTAGATTTGGTACTTTAACAGAACTGAGAGCACTTAAGGATAGTGAGGATAGATGTCTACGCGGTGAAACAGCTTGAAAATGGCTACTTGAAAATGAGTAGTCTTTCTTCCCTGATAAGTAATAGATGTATTTGAATCAAGTGCATAAACTGTTTCAATATAATAAAAGTGCGGGAAGATGGTTGATTTTAGCTGACTACCATACACTGGCTACGGACTAATTCCACTCATCTATATACTGTACTATAGTATAATACGCTTAGTTGGGATGCCTTAGCAAAATCATCACCATGCACTAAAATCAGCTTACCTACAAAAAAAAATAATAAGCGTTTTTCATGTTATATCGTAGCACTTTATAAGGAAGCTCTAAAAAAAAAAACCTTCACAAAAGCGAACAAAAAAATCGGTGTATCGCATCAAAGTTTGCGAGGGTAAAAATATAAAAATAAAAAGCCGCCCGCCCGCATCAAATTATGTTTTGTACACTTATGAGAACCAAAGTATTTATTTTTGCGGCCTAACCAAAATGTGGACGTATCGCAGCAAATATAAGTTAGAACACACGCAAGTTATAACCCCTCCCTTTCGTATTTATCCCAACACTAGTTCATTTACTAGTTCATTACTGGTTTTGCGTGACTTAATCGGATAGCGTGACTATGAGGAAATGGACTCGTGTGTCATCGCAGCATTTACAACGTCAGTAATGATACTCTCATCAGCTACAATTGCAGATAAAATTAATGGGGGGCCGAACTTTTCCACGGGGACTTGCTTGTATGACATCAGTTTATGGGTTAATGAACGTTATATCTTAGTGTTATATACATGCTTTATTGCCTACAAAGTCAGGGTTACGGGCTGCGAGTCCGTAAATTTGGTGTAGAATGTTATTAATGGCTTCAGGAGTATTAATCGATTGCCTAAGAGTGTATGAATGTATATAAAAATGCTTGGTTCTCTGCTCGAGTTAGCTTGTGGACACTGTCAATGGAGGTGAAGTGGGCAGATGCGTGGTAGGGTGTGTTGATGCTTTGGCTAACTGTGTTTTTGTACATAGTTATTGAATTCGACGTAATGGGAAGAAAAATGACAGATTCACTGCACACGTATGTCCGTGGCGAAGCCAACATTCGGAGGGCCGGCGCGTGGCTAAAATTCTGCTCTTAACGTACTTTCTATATGTTATGTCTTCTGATCCGGGTGTTGAAGATCAGTAGAACAAATATATCGATAAGTACGCCACACACACGTTACACATACAATGTAAGAATCTTTTATGTCTTGGAATCTTACGTCATCCGAAGCAAACTAATGCTCGTAAATGTCCGAATCAGCCTTAAAAAAAATGCCTATGCATTGTTTGGCTGGTTGTTTTATTTATTTTTTTTAAATTTTTGGTGCATTATGTCATGTGAAGCAAACAGATGCTCATGTAAATGAACCGGCTAGATTATGTACGTTTTAGATGGTTTAGTAGAAGAAAGAAGTCTAGTATGGGCGGTCATCGCAGGGGGGGGGGCGGGGGGGGGAGATGGTATCCATAATACACCTGATAGATATCATAACTGCAGAGGAAGGATGATAGGAAGGATGATAGTCTGTTTTGGCCGTTCAGTTCCCAGAAGTGTCAAGGTAAAAAAAGATTTAAAGAAACTTGTTAGGTTATTTAGATTTTGAGATTTGCAGGAATTTGTAAAACATTATGCCATTACGGGGAATCAACCACTAGTCTAGAGAGAGAAAAATGGGAAATGCCCACGCAGTAAAATGTCTTTAATTTTTCCCGATATTAAGCGAAGTCATCATTGTTGGGTGAAGGGAAACGTTTTAAGGTTTTAATTTCCCTTGTTGCCCAAAGGAGCCATTCGGAATCGAGCAACAATGGTTCTGAGATGGGGGGGGGGGGGAAGATGAGGCTTAATGGCGCGTCGATAGCTTGGTCATTAGCGCCAACCTCAGTCACAGTGCAGTGGTCCGGGTTGCCACTGCACCACACATTACAGAGGTAACAATGACGAAGTACGCCAGTAACAACAATACTGTGGATCGGTACTTGGAACGGCGCGTGATATAAACAATGACCTAGTGCGAGGCTCAAACAGGCATTACAACGGATAATAACCGTAAACTTCGTACGATCTTCAACAATTGCCCTCGGGTATTGTTGAAGATTGCCCTCGTTTCTCAGTACTGTCTACACATACTGCGGCTAGAGCTCTAACATTCCAACCGGCAGTAGAAAGCGACATATAACTCAACGTCTGTCCCTCATTGTCTGCTGCCATTCACCAATTCATCACGTGGCGCACGATCCTTTCTGGAACAACGCACGTAACGCATTCCAGGAATTCCATTGATTAATGTTGTCGACTTCGAACATTTTTCCTACTTGGCGGCAAATTTTGTGTCAACTCTTCGTCTCTTGTCGGGCGGATGTGACCGGTAGGAATGAAAATTACAACCGTCTGATGAAACAGGTTCACAAAAATTAATATTTGTTGTAGAAAATGCTTTTCTGCTGTTAATTGAATTAGCATCCGATGAAGAGAAAATCAGCCACGCGATGTTCCATTGCAGGATGGGGCGGGGGGGGGGGGGGGACGAGGCTCGGCTTGCAGTAGATCACAAAATATGCCACAGATTATAAGGAATGAGAACGTACGGGAAGAAAGAAGACACTCCCTGATTTAAGATGGAAGCAAGCATTGATTAACGTCGTATAAATACCGATCTCTATAACGGATGAAAATCATAACAAAGGAAATAAATGGGCTAACGTCATTTTCAACTGCTAAGATTATGTCCGGTTGGGTAGAATCAATTTTGCTAGGAATATATAGGATCTTTTACGTGCTACGATCGATATAAGCACAAGTGAATTACTACCGGCTTTCTATGCCAGGAGCGAATAAATGCCAGGTCGGTAGGACGTGGGAGTATTCATGGTCTAACTCTCGCCGTGTATCTACCGTTTGCACAAGGCCGATGCGGGCTCTAGATGATTTAATATCGACAAAATATTATTCTAGTAACGCAGCACTAAGAGGCTTTAACTTCCTGGCACGCGCAAGAACTACTGGAGCCGGGAGGCAAGAGGCGTAGTTTCTACTTCAGCCAGCCTTAGCTCGAGAAACAAAATGTCTTCCTCGTCTTAAAGTTCGTTTAAACGCTAGTTCTAGCGAACTGAAACGTGCTTTGACTATTCGCAGCACAAGAGATATTTTTCACGCATATTTATTAGGTAAAAACCTGCACGGCGTCATTTTTAACGTACGTTTTTTCTTTATTTCCGTAAAAGTAAAAACGGACACTAGTTCGACAACTATCTGCATGGGATCAGGACTCGTGTTTTATGCTGCTCTTATTGGATAGATGTTGCAAAGTAAAATAACATACGCATAAAGTAAAGTGTCAACAAATTTTTCATTAAATTCGGTGGTAAAGAACTAGTGATATTCATTGCAGAAATCAAAGTGCTATTGAAATTTCTAGCCAAGCTCGGTTACTTCTGAAATTGCGCGTAATAATGCACGTGTAGAAATTTTGTTTGTAAAAAAATATAATTGTTGAGATTTAAAGGTACATTCCTCCCAATGCCATTTTTCTCGATCCTCCACATTAAGTACGGCCCCAGAGTTCTATTTACTTAACGTTTGTCAATCCCTTGCTAAAAATCCGTTTTAAAATGTGGCGGCTACGAGATTTTCTCTTGAACATTGAGAACTAATTTAATAGCATCCTGCGATTATATGATTCTGTGCGCGCTTACAACCACCATGACGTTTCATCTGTGTGTGTGCATGTATTAATTTTTAAGCGTTTGCTAATAATTACCGTGAGATCAAAAATCTAAAGGACTAATGCGGTAAAAATTAAAATTATTTATGCGAACAGATCGCCGAAGAAAAATTATAAGATACTAGCCTAAAGAATTATAAAGTGGAATGTTTAAAATACGAAAATCTTTCCGGTTATTGACGACACAATTTTGCGTTGATGCTGATTCGTCTACTAGTCCCGAGGCCATCTGAGATTTTAGCTGCGAGGAATGCAGCTACTCTCTCAGTTGGCCTTGTATTACTACGTCGAGTCTTGCGAAACGGTGTGATGGTAACATGCGCGGATGACGATCGCCGCGTGGCTGTTATAAGGCAGGAGGAGTGTACCTTTAAGTTATCTTATAGCCTCTGGTTAACATAACAGTTGTGAACCATCAGGAATAAATGCAGTAAGGGAGGGGGGGGGGGGAGGACAAACCAGGGAATTCAAACCGGGAAACTTCCCATCATGACAGGTGCCTTTGGTCAGAATACATTCCATAGCTGCTGAGGATGCATAGTAGCCCCTCACGAAACCCTAAGCGGCACTAATTAACCGTTAGAGACTTCTCAGGTTTTCCTGCCTAGTTACCGCATCAGATCACTTTGTTCAAGCAGCAATCAATAAATCAAAACCAGGCGGACAACTGGATTCCCTCGACTAGCATTAGCATACGCAGCAATGGGATGGATTCTGACCAAATAGTTAAATCATTTCAGGTGGAAAAGGAACCTTAGCAACGTTTTTATCAGTGATGGTAGTGTGAGAAAATTCCAGGCTCCTGCAGGAAAGGATCTAGTTATCTCTCCCCTTATTCCTCATTATTTTTCTAAAACGTATAGAAAAGTTCAAAATTGAGCCGATTCATCTATACAAGAATTAAGGTTGCTTCATCTCACGTAAGTCTCCAAAAGATTTACTGGAAAAATGGTTTGAACTACGTCAAGCGATTTTTTCCACTTGATATATGTTCAATTCCTGATAATTTATCCAATGGTCAGTAACAATTATTAACAAATTACTAAAAAAATTGGCACCAGTTTTGATTCATATGACTCAGTTCAGTCGATTTCTGTCGGCAGCCAACCTGCAGTCATCTCATCCTGGTTTAATACATGAAGTGCCTTGAGGCAATTGAATGTCAATTGGTTCCGCTCGATTCACAAATCCCCCTCTTACTTTTATTTTTAAATCCCTCCCAATGGCTTGAGGGGCAGAATGGAACGAGACAATTGAGATATAGAGAATAGTTGCTTAATCCTATCATGATGTGTCTCGGTTTGCTGCCACCCTTAATCACCTAATCATCCCTACGACACAATCGCCATCACATCATATTAGGCCTAATAGCATCGAGGGTTTGACACTATTAAATTAAACACACCTGAATCGGAGATACAAAGAATTATTTTTAAACTGATCATTAGTCCCAATAATGTCAATAAGTCTCAATAAAAGAATAACTATTTTCCTATAAAGGAAAAAAAAAAACATGTTGGGTCAAAATATTTAGTTCAACGTTGTTGATGTTTTTTTTAAATATTTGACAGAGAGCTCAAAAAGGCATAGACTACACTCCCGTTGGACATCGGCGTATCATGTTATAACTCTTGCTTTGGATTCCACCGTTCATTACAGGTTCATCTGGGAGAGAAGCTGCAGAAAGCAAAGCTACGACGCATGAAATTTCAAGTTCGAGCGACAACTGGAACCGAGAGAAAAGAAACGCAACTTCTACTCCCGTCGGCCTTGGCGTCAGAAGCAAACCTCTTTCCTCGCTTAGGGCGCGTTTATGCAATCACCCGCTTTTGAATTATCGTAGCTAAAAGCTAGAAATCATTTGAAAATCCAACATGGCTGTGGTTTTAGCTCTGCCGGCTTCCAACGAAAGCGGTCAATAATGTGAGTTCAAAAACGATTGAGAAAATTGTTTCGTCAAGAGGAATTCTTTATCTTATTGTCACAGATTATGAGACTGCAAGCATTTACTCAAAGGATGTCAGACTTAGCTGATCCAGTAGCGTTGCTACCATGGCAACGACACCTTTGCCATCGCGATTATATTCTAGGTGCGAGAGTGCAAATGCGTTTTTGACACTGCGTGAGGAACTCGAGATATGGGAAAATATAGTAGAGAAGAAATCTAAGATGCTAAATTTTGCGTTTTGAAACTCTATAGAATTGGTATTAATCATCAGAGTTCAACTGCTTTTCTCTGAAACTGAAAAAAAAAATACAACGCCCACTGCGTAACCAACTGCATTATGAAACTAACACGTAAATGTATAAAACGCATCTAGAATAAACGCACATTACAATATTTATACCTGCGACTTAAAGAATACAGGTTGATCCACAAAAATCTGACTACCCAAAATTTTATAAGTCCATGTTTTCCAGTTAGCACCCCTCAGAACCAGGAGAGGACAGAAACTTCCCGTTTCATTAGATTTGATTTCTGTCCTCTCATGGTTCTGAGGGGTGCTAATTAGAAAATTTGGACTGGATTTAAAAATGTTGGGTCGTTAGTATTTTGTAGACAACCCTGTTCTGTGACTAACGATTTCCAATTGTTCTAAATGTAACACAAGATGGAATTACAGTGTATGTTGGTAACTTGTGATTTGGCAGGTTTGCTTGCAAACGCTTCATAGATCCTCCAGCTGCATCACTTCGAGCGACTACGGCACCATTTTCTCCCCCCCCCCCCTTGGGGGCCCATAAAAAACTGAAACCTCCGCAATTTCGACAGTGAAAAAAGGAATTTTGTAAAACGACTTTGTGTCACACCAATAAATGTAATATCACCTGACCTAGAGTTTGAGGAAATTTACGAGCCCAAAAATGTGCTGCTCTTGCTAAAATGTGAGATGTCGTTTTGGCGGAAAAGAGCAACCACTACACCCCGATACAGAACAAGTGTAAACACGAAACAAAAAAGAACACGAAATAAAATGAGCAAAATTTATGGTTTTGCTTGATTTTACAGACGAAAAAAAAATCGGAAGTCGCGTCCAATTCCAGGAAGCAAAAACGTCAAGAGTTAACAGTCTTACGCGTGCGAAGAATTAAGCGCTGTGTTTTTGTAAGGTACCGTTTTTAATAATAACGAAGTAACAAATGGATTCGCACCTTATCACATTTGGCAACTGAGAACAAAGAGTTCTGGAAAGAAGGGGGGGAGGGGGCAGCATATAAGGGACAGTAGCTATGGTGACGGTGTATTAGTGGAGCCCCCCCATTCTTCCCACTAGTTTCGAACGATGGTCAATATTGCTCGGGATGGGGGGGGGGGGGGATTTAGGCTTAATAGCGTGTCATTAGGTCACTAGGACAGCTAGGCCAACCTCAGTCACAGTGCAGAGAGTCGGGAAGGAAACAGCTCCTATTGGAATCAGTAAGACAACGTGTTGTCGCTGCATTCACCACGTTTATACCCTAATTCCCCGGTAATAAACAAACTAAACTTTGCCTTTACGCTGAGTGTTAGCAATGTGTTAAGTGTTAGCAATGTGCGAAGTGTTAGCAATTTTTTTTGGATCTGTTGTGTACCCATACGCATTATTGCTTGTTTTGGGCTTTAGTTAACAGACGGCGATACGCATACCGATGATATGGGTTCAATGTGGCTCACAGGATTCATACATCCGACAGAAAATTATTTTCTTACTCATGTTCTGGATTGGGGGAAATTCTTGCTACTGGGAAATTAGCAAGTTGAATTTTGCAAATAATACTATACCCCACAAATAAGGTCAAAATTCGCCGCCTTATACTACACATCTAGAAAGTTGTGGAAATAAAACTGATGTTCGCTCATCAAATTTGGATACCGTTATTCCAACGCTGTAACAGTCTGGATTTCAAAAGATTTCAAAACAGCGAGGTAGATGGCAACAAAAAAATATGTTTTTTATTAACGTGTGTAAGAAGAAATGGCCAAACAGTGTTCAAAGTGAACACTCCATTATTACCAAACTTAGTAGCGCAACTTAGAACTTTTACAGGACGGAATGCAAATGGACCCACTTTGTGATACGCAAATATACTTTAATAATAATATAATATATAATATAATATAATAAAATAATTTTTTTTTCTGAAGATGTAGTATTTACAACCAAAACTTCATCATTTAAGCCGATAAGAGTTTCATTTTTCTAGTCAGTGTTATTTCGTGCAGCAGAAGGAGCAGCTGTTTCGTGTCGATCAGTCAGTCCCTTCTTCAACATCTCTCGATCAATGGTTCATTCGTGCATGACGTAACGAACACAGGGTCCCAACGAGCCAGAAAGTAGTGGGAATGGAGAAGAAGAGAGAGAAGGGGGGGGGGGACTTGAAGGGAGAGGGGATTGGGGGTATCTGAACAGCAAAAGAATAGAGTGGCTGGTGGTCAGGGTGGCCAGACTGCAAACAAAGATGTCCCTAGCGCATTTTGGCTAGGGTTGTCTCTATCACGTTTGTGTTAGCTTTCTTTTGAAGTCGGCAATGATACGAAATGCACGAAATATCCGAGGAAAAGAAAAGGTGTCCTTTCTAAAAACGACCGTTACCGTGAAAACAGTGGGGAAATACACACTACAATTTCCCAAAATCATGATAATTTTCGCAGTAACGATTTAGTAAATTTGTAGACTACGTTACAGAAATAATTGTTAAATTTTGTATTTCAAATGCAAATTGCATAAAATGTTAGGCTACGTGTTTCAAATTTAACATTCTTCAATCTAAAGTGGCGTCTGTGATGTCTGGGGGTGGGAGGGCTTGTTGTCGCCTCTGTTTACAAGATAATATCTTTAATTTAAACATATGATAGTTGGCATTAATGAGCCTTGTCACTTATTAGGCACACTAACGTGATACAGCTTGAACCCAGAAACTATTAAATCACCAAGGAGCTCTACGCAACAATCTGTGACCGTAGAGAAACTCTAAAAGGCCTCTAAACTTGGCTGAAGCATGAAACCCAGCTCCAGTCAAGTTTAACGGCTTTTTAGTCTTTCTCAGTGGACACCTCATCGACACAAATTGCATAGAATTTCTTGCAGGTAGAGCTTGATAATTCAGTTGGTAAACACAGGCTGGAAAACGAAGGGTAACGGGTTCGAGTCCCAGTTGGTACGCACGTATTTTTTTTTTGTCTGCCTTCTTACCATTATCTTTCACGAGGCCAGCTAGTCGTTAATTGGTTCATTTAGCTATTTTTATCGTTATTGGGATTTATCGTTTATTATTCAATTCAATTTGGTTCAACTCGACTCTTTTTACTTGTATAACTTATATATTATAACGTCGGTGTAAGGTTATAAGTCAACTTCGAAAAATTAGTGGTGCCGTCTATAATTATTCATTAGACAAACTGTGTAAAAAAAAAAAAAAAACTTATTTTACTTCTTGCGTCAGTTCGATTGTATGTGGCCTCCATGGTCATTGTGTCTGAACAATGGTAGAGTTTAGCAAAAACAGAGCTAGTTCATCTACACGAGCTCTTTACTTCAGGTGGAATTTATATAAATTTATTTAAATAATAATAATTTTTCTAAAGTTTTGCTATAGAAAAAAAAAGCATTCCTCAATACCACCAAACCAATATATTTCATGTGAACAAAACAAATAACAAGAAAAAATAAGTCATGGTTATTAATTTCACATGAGTTGATATTTTACCTTTAAAGCTAGTTTAAAAATCTGAACTCTGTATACATGTACTTTGTGTATAATAATAATAAAAATAATGATGATAATAATAATAATGCTGTTTACTTTCGTGACGTAGGCTATGACGGAAATTGTGACGTGGAACGAAAGATTCTTATTTTATAGGGATGTGGCACTGGTCTCTATAGACCCAAAACGCAAAGCCCGACGGTTACGAGAATACCTAAAAGAAGAATGCACTGTGGTAGTGTTGACTGAGTGGTGGCAGAGTTCAGCGACGAAGTTACATAGCCAGCCCGAGCCAACCAGGGTAGCGTGCGAGACTACCAGCCTCCGTCAGCTGCTAAATGACCTATACTGACGTGTTCTGCATATTTTCTAGCCACCCCCCCCCCTTCCCACGTGGCTTAAATTAGATTTTTGTCCAGTCCAGTAAGGTTCAAAACAGATCATGTAAGGGCACACCAAATTAGACAAATGTATCGCGACGGAACGTTGCGAGACAATTAACGTCGCATCTGGTGCAGAGACCCCCACCTGACGTAACTAGAAGGAGCTTCGTTTTGTTGTGAGACGCCTAAATACGCTAAACGTCTCGCGAAAGTGTCTCATCCGGTGTGTGGCGTTCAACTCTTTGCTATGTTTTGGAGACGTCTGCAGCACGTTAAGACAAGCTATGACAAACTGTTTTGTCGTCCGACTAAACGTCTAAGTTGGTGTGCGGCCGGCCACCCTTAGGTTTCAACAAATTTTTTTAAAGGAGAAGTAAAAATCTGCCAACTTCGAGTGTTCTTGGTTTTTTTTTTTTTTGCAATTGACTTTTCTCCTGCTTTCATTTCCCTCCAAAAGTGGTGCTTTTATTTTCTCCCACCACGGAGTCGAAAATATTCACATAAACAATCTCTCGTACGAGCCTATTGTCGTTTTTCCAGACACGAGAAATTGGCCGTGATTTACTGCGAGATTAATGTCGTTGCTGATGTGTAGGAATTGCCATAACACAAGCAAAGAGGGTGTTATTCATTTCAACAAACGGAGTTTGGCAAAATTCCCAATGGCCAGGTAGAACGAGCGCCGGAACACTTGAAGTCATAACATTCTCTTATTAATTTAATTTCGTGGTCGTTTCGAGTCTTATTTTTTTGTAGTTTTTTTATTTTTTTATTTTTTTTGAACAACTTTAAATGACTGGGGATGCAAACGATGTCTTAAAGCAAAGATACATTGCATTATGGGATTTTTTTGAAATAAGGTAGCACTTTTCATCGCCGGTCGTTGAATGTTTTGTGTTTTCGCAATTTAAAATGAATTAAACCAAATTAAATTACTAGATGTTTGGATCATGAACGGAGATGTGGGGAGGCCGAGGAAGATATAATTTAACTCTCATTAACCTTTTAAAGGAGATTCCCCGCTCCCTCTCCTTTGAAATATTAATTTAAAAAAATGTGCTCATGATAGAAATAAGAATAATTAAGTAGGGGGCATAATTCGAAACGAAATGGCGCAATTTGTTACGTGCCTTAAAGGCATTCGGTCCGTATTTAAATGTTCTTCATTTAAGTTTATTACTTCAACTCGTTCTTATTTGGGCATTCTATTAAGCCAAGTCGCTTTAAAGCTGAAAAATTAGTGTTAAAATAGCAACTTAATGGCAACAATTCGAATAATTTCAGAAATAGGTAATTTAGATGTTACAACTTTTTCTGTTTGTCTTTCTGATAGCTCTTGCTTTTGTTGTATTCCTGGCCTAAAATGATAGTGGTTGTGTACTTTCTATGAAATATCCTCAATATCGTTCTCTTGCAGAAAGTACCAATCTGAGAAATATTCTAAAACCCTGAACGGTTAATCTCTGGTTTCTACTGTCGCCACTTTTAAGGCGAAGCGGATGGGTTTCATGATCAAGCGCAGTTTTGCTTCTGGTGACGTTTCAACCTCGGTTAGGGCCTTCATTGTCTATGTTCGGCCAATTGTGGAATACGCTTGTCAAGTATGGTCAACGTACCTGCTCAAGGATATCAAGTTGGTTGAATCAGTGCAGCGATCTTTCACCAAAACTTTGCGCGGTTGTCATAATATGAAGTACAAAAAGCGACTTGAATTCCTCGAATATAGACGTCTGACTGCTGATCTAATTCTAATTTTCTCTATTGCGGGGTTTCGCTGATATGGACTCATCTCTCTTTTTTAACGTCCGTGGAAAACATTTCACTAGAGGCCATTGCTTTAAACTCATTACGACAAAAACAAAATTGGACTGCACCAAATACTTAGCAAACCGCGTGGTCCGCCCGTGGAATTCCCTGCCATCCGAGCTGCTAGATGTTAAAGATTTAAGCCAGATTTAATTTCCCTAGTCACTTTTCACATTTTGTGAAAGGATTTAGCAAATCAATTGATCCCATCCCGTATCTCCCTTTACCTTTTATTGTGGTAATAAACTTATTACTTACTTACTTAAAACTCAAAAAGTTGTTTTCACTTCAAAAATTTTTGTGACTTTGTGTTTTCACAATGTATTCTGAAATTGGATTAGACATTTCGCTTCATCATGACACATTGTAAATTTGGGTAAAGTCGTTTGCGTAAAACTGTATAAAGTTTGATGTCCATGTATAGAATTTCGTCTGACTGCGATGGCCGATTCGACTTTAGTTTATTCACGGAAAAAAGACAAAAGCTTATAGAGCAGGATGCAAGTCTGCCTTAAAATGAGTAAAAAAATCCTTAAAATGAGTGAAACAAGAAAAACCCATGCATCGCGGTTCCACCAGTCATTTTGTTCGTGTTGTGTGGCCTTACATTCGGCGTATAAAAAGCAATCATAATTCAAATTCGTAACACATACAGGCAACTCAAACTATGGGTTTGTATGAAGGGGGGGGGGGGATTGAGACTTAATGGCGCGTCGACAGCTAGGTCATTAGCGCCAACCTCAGTCACAGTGCAGTGGTCCGGGTTACCACTGCACCACATATTACAGAGATATTATTCAAACCCCTAACTTGTATGACTGTCAAAAATAAAATCAATAATTCGACTAGATTAAGCGCTGTAGGAGCTCTATCTTTTGGGCATAATATTTTAAGCTGGACTATATTTTAAGCGTGAATATCGTCTGATTCGCAAAGAAGATATGCGTTAAACGGCTCATAAAAAAAAGCAAAATTTAGGCAGCTAAAAGTTATTACGTGGTTCTCACGAGCGCACGCATGGGCTTTTTCTCAGTGCATGCAACTTATTTTATGACATTGTCCAAAAAAATTCCAATCACGTATCAGCGCTTTCCCAAACACTTCCTGGAACCGATGACCACATCAGGTCTTCGCCCCTTTCACATGATCGCCTCGAAACAAATGAGAGGGTCGTTGAGATGCATGTTACAGCTAAAAACTGGGAAATGATTGACTTTTATCAAATGTGCAGCTTTGCACACTAATCCTGGCATACAAAAAAAATTGGACTCCACAACAAAATGTACGCTATTGATTTTATTTAGTTTGGTGAAAAAAAAAGCCATCTCCCGTATCTGAAAAATCACGAACAAAAAGTAAAAAAAAAACCGCCTGCTCGGGTCAATTTTTTTTAGTACCACTCCTGAGAACAGATTGATTAATTTTTAGCGCCCTTATCAGAGATTTCTCTCTTTGAGTCTTAGGCCGGCCACACAAAAATGCGACATTTGGTCGCACGACGAGAAATTTTGTCGAAACCTGTCTCACCGTGCTGCAGACGTCTCCACAACCACAGCAATGAGTTGAGTGCCACACCGGATGACACGTTGTCGCGAGGCGTCTTTAGGCGTCACACGACAACAAGGCGAAGCTCTTTCTGTAAAAAAGCTCTGGGGTCTCGCCACCAGATACGACGTTTCGCGACGTTTTGTCGTGCGACAATTGTCGCATTTGGCGTGTGGTCGGTTTTGAAGAACCAAATCCTTTTTCTACCACAATATTCTCATTCATTCTTTTAGTTTTTCACGATTTGTAGAAATAATAACAAACAAAAAAACCTACTTTTATTTTTATTTCCATGCCACAAGATTATCAAAGCTCGACTATTTGTTGCCGTATAGTTTGGAAATAATTCGAGGGCCCTGGTAAGGTCTCACCCTTCAAGTCACGAGAATGTTGGTCCAATATCACGCTCGAACGGTTTAAGGAAGGAGGAGACAAGACCGTATTTCTTTCCCTTACACTTTGGGGGTCGTATAATACGGGATGTAGTTACGTCCCTATACCTTCCCCTCACACACACCAAAAAAAGGAATGGCCAATACATAATAGAGAAAACGAGAGACAGCCGACTTGGGGTGAGGGGGGGGGGACAAAGAAAGAGATGGAGGTAGGGGACCGATCTAACAGCTTTATCGTGGGTTTGCTGTCCCAGCTCTGAAGCACGTGCGTTTCGATTCAAAGCGGGTCGCGTTCGACTATTGTTGGCGTTTGAATGGTTCCCATAGGCATCGTAAGTCGCCTAATCCTGTCTCTCTC
>JAHWFP010015347.1:26266-39253 GCA_023313725.1 Lithobius niger | reverse complement strand
ACTTCGATGAAACGTAAGTGCATAAAGGTGGCTTACTGAACTACGCTAACGCTTGTAGCAGGTTGTCTTGCTTGGAATCGCTGCCATGTTACCAAACCGGGAAAAAAATGTCAACCTAAAGCAAAGTAAGAAACCCACACCCCCATCTTATTGGATCATCTCATGGGTCTTTATAGGACGATCTCGGGCAGCTGTTCCTCATAAACCGGGCAGTAAGGGTCTAATGCTTAGCAGTGTCTTACTGGCCAAATTTGACACCTAGACCCTTACAGTCAAAGCTTGTCCGTGTTCCTTACAGGTTTTGACTTTTAGACCCTTTCTTTTAACTTTTAACGATACGTTTTTGTTTATTAATTATAACATGTCTCGCTCAGCCGAAAATGAAGAGTAGTATCCCTTTGTGGAAAACAGAACCGGTAACCAGCCTAGCAGCGGAAGGGTTTTAAAAAATGCCAAATTTGTAATCCCGCAATAACTGAACGAGTAAATGTGTCGTGATATGGCTTCCCTCCTGTGTCATGCAGGCTTCAAGTTAAAATTTATCCCTTTTGAAATTAGAAACCCAAATTGAAGGGAAGTAAAGTGGAAATCGGAGCGTCGGCCACGTGCCATTAAAACTACAGCTCCCTCTAGCAACGGTTGCGGACATCAGGTTAGCCAGTAACGGATGATCTCTGCAGTTGGTGATTATGTGCGTACGGACGTTGATGCTACGCGAGAGTTGGATAGGTGACTAAGCTTTCATTTTGCCTATTTCTTTTTTAAATTTCTTTTATGTGGGCCGCCTTCTGGATGGCGCCACCTGTCGTTAGGACTATATTTGAGCTTTTAGGCCTAATTTTCGTAATTAGGTCTGAGCTTAGCCTGGTTGCTGGAGGTTGGCCATTCGGCGGCTGTGGGAACTATTCTGGCTAATTCTGGATAATCTTTCGGCCCCAACGATATCGGAGGTTTCCCGGTTCAAATCCCCGGGATGGCTCCTCCCTTTACCACATAATTCTTCTCTCAAACAGCCTGATAATGTACAAAATTGAGCCGGTTCAGCGACACGAGCATTAAATTGTTTCGGCTTACATAAGGCTCAAAGAAATCAATTAAAAAAAAAAATTTCATCGGTGAAAATTTAAATAGCAATAATTAGGTATCTAGGGGGAAAATGCAAAGAATTGTTGCGGGGCGAAGATTTAGCAAATCACAGGTGTAGCCCCTGGGTTGAGTTTCTGGTCAAACACGCACTTCGAATGTGACGCGGATTTGACGGTCGGAATTGTTTAGCGCCGGTGCACACGTGCGTTTTTTGGACGCGCGACTCCGCTGCTGTGACGCAGCCAATCAATGCACACGTGCGTTTTATTAACGCGTGTTGACGCTGCGGTGCCGCTTCGGTGACGTATATGCGCGTTCGGTTCCCTATCCTCGTGTACACAAAATTATAGTTTGAAACCAATGAGACGATATTGCTTTTTTCGCCTATACCTCGTGAACAAAAAATATATTTTAAAAACCAATGCGACGAATTTTGGTACATTGATGTACTAATTTAAGACGTACCAGGGGAAAATGTTATACGTCCTTTGCAGATGAACTAAAAAATTCGGATAAGTTCTTTAATTACTTCCCAATGAGTCTTCAATAGTTTCTGCAGCAACATTTCATATTTCAGGAGAGCCCTTTACTCCCCCCAATAAACAATTCCAACGTCTATTTCTTCGAAATTGGTCGCTATTTTCGGTAACGCTTTTGCGGTAAACGGCGGACGTGTGCACGGCTCAAGTCACCCAAGGTACTGAGAGACGCAATTGCGTTTTTTTTTAACGATGCGTTGACTGGGAAAATGGCGGTGCAAAACGACCGCACGAGCGGCGGGCGGTAACGCAACGTCGACGCGGTACGTGCGCAGTACCCAACATATGTCACGTAAACCAAATCGCAAATGCGGTATCGCAGCGTCGACCGCAAATGCGGTACCGCACGTGTGCACCGGCGCTTACCATACGTCGTATGCAAACATGTCAACGAATGAGTCAACATCGCGTCATATTCTTCGAGGTTCGTGTTTGATGAGCAACTAGTTGGGGCACGTGTCGTTAGGCCTACATTTGAGCGATTAAGCCTAATTTTAGTCTACAACTAATTGCATTACCGAAAATTTGAGTAACAATACTTAGGTACGTATGAAAAAAATTGTACGAATGAAATTTCGGTAGGGCAAAGAATTATAAAACAATCGCAAGTGTATTCCCCGGGCCGCGTTCCTCATCAAACACGGACCTCGAATGTTACGCAACATGACGGAATCGTTGGTCACGTCGCGTACAAACATGGCAACGATTGCGTCAAAATAGCGCCGTATTCGAGGGTCATGTTTGAGGCAGCGATGGAACTTACCCCATGGGTCAGTGGGTCAAATGAGTTATAGTTGTTTTCGTGGGTCAAGTGGGTAAGGGGTCAAGACCTTTCACTCACCGACCCACGGTAATCTTACTCTAATCAGTAGTCTTACTATATATAGCACTTTTTTACAAATTCTTCGTGCTCTTTTCAAAAATAGGTTCTTCCCCAGAAGGCTAAAAACCCAAATTGCATATACTGTAATGGCGTGGGATGGGTCATGGACGGTGGGTGGTCACGTCTTGTTCTTTGTCGGGTGGGTCAAGTGTGTCGTGGGTCAGGGCTCGAGTTGGTCAGTTCTCAACCTCTTTCTTCTCCTCCGCACTCTTGTAACATAACAATGAAACAGTGTACACTGTGAAGACGATGTGTATTGACAGTACACATCAATGTGTACTTTCTGAGCGTCCACACGAACTGTGTACTGAGAGTACACAATTTATTTACTGGTAGTACGCAAGCTGTGACGAGAATGTGTGCTGTCGCTGCACAGACTGTGTACTGCCAGTACACAGCTCGTGTGGAGGCTGAGAAGGTACACAGTCATGTGTATTGTCAGTACACATCGTCTTCAGAGTGTAGGATTGTAACAATGGTTTTCGGTTTGGGTGCTGGGATACCTCTGCCGTCCTTTTTTTTGTGTTTTTTTGTTTGTTTTTTGTTTTTGTGTTTTTTGTTTGTTTGTTTTACATCACTCACAAATGAGGCATAAACGCCAACAACACGAATCTCTTTTTGTAATTTTATTAATGATGATTAAACACACATTAAATACAGCCAACAACCAAAATAAAAAGCAGAGTACGAAGCTTTCGTATTCAAGAATTATTAAAATTCATACGTACGCTGCAATCTAGAAAAAAAGGCTACGAAACTTTCGTAATTCAAGAATTAAAATTCATCACATCACACCCTTGTTGGAAATTTAATGTGGATACCATGAAACGTTTGCTTTAATTGTTTATTGTCAAATCCGCTACATTTATCTTGTTTTGTCAGTTACTAACCGAGCAAAACATGAAACGCCGCCACCATCATACCGTCACTATATAGCACTTTTTTACGCCGCATTAACTATCGTTAGCGCTAGTGCAAATGCAAGAATAAGTCTACGCGTGGCTCGTGCGGAGAAGGCGAAAGCGGTTGAGAACTATAGGATCTTACCCGTTTCGCGAGTGCTGAGCTCTAACAATAACGAGGTATTGTTGGGCTCAGCATGAGGGAACGGCTAAGATCCTATACTTCTCAACCGTATTCGCCTTCTCCGCATGACCCGTTATTGTTACCACGCGTTGACTTATTGTTGCATTTGCGCTAGCTCTAACGATAGTTAATGCGGCGTACAAACGTTCTAATGAATTTATTATGGTGGCAGCATCTGATGTTTTGCACGGTAACCAAACCACTGATAAAACAAGATAAATGCAGCGAATTAGACGATGAACAATTAAAGCAAACATTCATGGTGCCACATTGCATTTCCTACAACTGTGTTATGGTGTGATGAATTTTAATTCTTGCATTACGAAAGTTTCGTAGTCTTTTCTTTTTGTTAGGTTGCAGCGCATTTCTGAATTTTAATAATTCTTGAATACGTCAGCTTCGTACTCTGCTTTTTATTTTGGTTGTTGGATGTATTTGATCTGTGTTTAATCATCATTAATAAAATTACAAAAATAGATTCGTGTTGTTGGCGTTTATGACGTATTTGTGACAGATGTAAAACAAAAAAGGAAAGCAGTGCTGAGATATCCCAGTACCCAAACCGAAAACCATTGTTGCGATCCTACACTGTTCCATTGTTACAAGAGTGCGGAGAACAAGAAAGCGGTTGAGAACTTACGTGTGGGTCATGGGTCGAAAAAAGTGACCCAGTTCCATCTCTGATTTGAGGACCAACTCGCCCTTGGTGCCGTATTAGTGCGATTGACTGAAGTACAATGCCCTTCCTATACTTTGTTCCACGTTATGTTTTTAGAAAACTGACTGAAATGACGCCACGTTTTCTTCTACTACGAGTCCCAAAAATCCGTCAACATCCCATTCGTAAACTCTATAACTTTGTTGAGTGTACGCGTGTGATATCCACATGTTTTTGCACTTTTAGTGCAAGGAAACGAGTCGTCATCCATTCAGTTTTCTGAAAACATAATGTCTGGAACAAACTATAGCATACCCTCCCGCCTACCCGCTTGGTTTTGGTTTTCAGAGAGAATAGGGAACTCGGCCAAAGAGCGAGCGTTTCCGACAAAAGTTGTATTCCGTCGGCCTGTAGCGTTAACTCTATCGTTTCCCGCCAATCGACAATTGCCTGCGAAAGTAACGATTACATACGCCCCATTTAAAATTGTAGGCCCAGTTTTAGTCTTATTTAAACGCTCGTAACGTTTTGTTCTCGTGGCCGGGCGAGATGGCACTGCGCCAGATTTGAAGACGGGAGGGGAAAAAAAACCAACCATGCACACATAAAAAAAAAAAAAAAAAACCGGTTGAATGTTTATTCAAGCAGCGCTTCAGCCCACAAGCAAAAATGAATTTATTGGAATTTTCGTAACGAGATTCATCTTTTTCTCCCGTGACGGTCTCATGATTTTTCTCAAAAGTCAAATTTTGTTTTGTTTGGTTTTTTACCACCCTTTGTGAAACCAATGATTTTTTTTCTTTTCTTTTCTTTTTGTTTGCATTATTCTCTTCATTTTCAATACATTCGTTTCTTTTTCTTTCAATATATTGTCGTTTCTTTTGGTTTCTCGTAGCCCCCCCCGCCCCGCACGTTTCTTCCCATTTTTGCCTCCAAACTCGTACCCTCGTGCGTATTCCTCCCGTAACGAAAGTGAGCATATTTCTCTAAGTTGCCGCATGTCCCATCTTTCGTTCTGGCTCGAGTCCCATGCGGCCAGATGTGAAACAATTGGTCCCAAGTATTTTCTGGGGTAACCCATGCCAAAAATCGTCTGTATATTGCAGTGAAACACTGGCAACAGGGCTGGTCCGAGTTGAATTTAAGTTGTGGGAATTGGAACAAAAAGGGAAATATTTCTAATTAAGAAAGCCGAAATTACATTTGGATGTGGGTTAATGGGAGGTTCGTGGCGGCAGGAATTCTCGATTAGCGCCTAATTGTTGGGAGCACCAGGCAGAAGACCAAGCGAGCTTGAGCCGTTACAATTGATGTCAAACATTAAGTACAGGCAATTCATACGCTATAATATTGTTACAATAATTGATCACATATAGCATCATCAACTAACCACGAATAATTTTGAACAGCATTTATTTGCCAGCATCTTTGAACTCCAATGTGGGCCGTCTTAGGCTACGATTTCCAGCGCCATTTTTTCTGTGCTGCGGTAGCGGTGAGCGCTATTTACGCTATTAACCCTTCTGTGACGTTACGATCCGACCATTGCGGCTGTAAAGTTATTCCCCTACTGTGCGGACACTCCGTCGAGCAGTATGGTCTCTTTTATGTCACTCCTGTTACTACGAAAGAAATACACTGGATTAAGCTACACATTGGATTAAGGTAATACACTGGAGTTAGCTAATTCTCCCGTCAGCAGGATCGTAGGTATACGAGTTCGAGTAACTGGAAAAGGGGTTGAAGTTCACCTTCCAAAATGATCGTGTGCAAAGGATGATGGTAGTTGGGGGGCCAGAAAGTGGGAGGGAAGGTGGAATCTTATCTTTTTTTTTTTCCTTTTTTTTTTCAGAAAATCAAAAGTAAATTCAACGAACGAGCAAAAACAGAGGAGGTAGCTCTTTCCTAGAGGCACGTTAGAGGGGTGGAAGAGACTGTTCAAAAGTAAATTAATTAGAAAAATAAACGGAAAGGGAGTTAGTTGGTTAGTGTTTGTACACGCCCACGCGTTTTTGTAACTTTTTATAAAGAAACTTGGTTGGCTAGAGGGGGACAAAAACTTAACCCAAGATCTGAGATTGGAGTGGATTGACGTTAAACACAGTCTTTGTGAAGTAGTTGTATCGACAGGGTTCGTCGCATGCAGCATGATTGGTTCCGGGGCTTCGCATCGGCACGACGGTTGGAGCTGCCAAGAGAGGCTCCCGCCCTTTGGTCATTGGTCCCGGTGCGGTTCCGGTACTCCTTCTGCCTGCGGCGCCGTCTCCTGGCGACACTCGGCTTCAACCACTCCGTCCTCCCTTTCCCCTTCAAGAACCATATTATAATCTTTGGCCTTTAATAATGTCTGTTACTAACTGATTGTCTAAATCATATTCCTATTCATGTAACAATACTTTGTTCATGCCATTTGCTCATGCCAATTGTTACCTGCCTTAAACGACCAACTTAGGGGTAGTAAATAAGTGAAGCCTTTTCTGGCATTCCAATCATCAACCCCAAGCATTCCACATGTGAACCATTTTCGGCCAATTTCATTCGAATCTTTTCTTCCCCCATTTAGCTTATTTATTTAGGGACTAGTCAGTCAGAATTCACTACCATACCTGCTTAAGCTGTACCAGTTGGCAGGCGAGCAATTCAACACCTAAAAATCATTAAACCTGGACCAAAATGGCGTAAAGGTAACTTGTGACTCAGTCTCGTCCCTAACTTAAGCTAATTCACTGTGGCAACCAGCTAATCATTACCATCCGTTGGCACATAATATTATGAACCTTTCCACATTAATATCGTTGAAAGAGTGTTTTTTAATTCTTTTTTATTTTATTTTACACTTTTCCAAGGCCACTACGAAACACAGAAAGAGCTAGTGTGTAGTTGGCATGTTTTAACAAAGAGTATTCGTACGTAAACATTTAACACAGCATAGAAAAACAAAATATTAATACAGGATTCTTACGAGACTACAGTAAGTTTTCGGTGAAAAATAAATCATTTGTACAGAAAATACAAGTATTTCTTTAAACACGGTTGTTTTCACGAAGTCACTGCGTTGTCAATTTTTTTATTTGTTCACTTTTGTCAATTTTCCAAAATTCTTTTGGTATTTTATTTGCCAAGAGTGGTATGTATACGATTTTTCCAACTTTTTCCCCCTATTTGTTTCTTGTGAGCTCTGGAAGAAATAATGTATTTATTTGTTGAGTTTGACAAGTTTTATTTTCCAGTTTGGCCGTACTAATTTTAAAGAAGTTAATTTTAATTATCGTAAAATTCCTTAGTTCTTCGAAAATCCAGGTGCCTTCTTTTTACCTCCTTCAGTGGGTAGTGCTTAATATGATTTTGATATTCCATATGTCTACCTCTTCGCTTTTTTAGCTTCAAATCACACCTTTCCGAGAGCTGTCGGAATGTTGGCTTTCCGGCCAGACAGGCCGGGCGTGGAGGGCAGCCATCATTCAGGCGGGCATTTTCCGTTGGTGGCTGCTCTCTGCGTACCGCTTTTAAGATTTCGTTTATACGTTTTGTTTTGATGCTGGCAAGAAGAAAAAAATAACCCAAGGTGGCAGCTCTAATTAGTAGGCAAATGCTGGTGGTTTAAGTGTTTGACTAGACAGCACAATAAGGAAGCGTGTTTATGTACTTCCCATAGACATATTTAAACGTCAATGCGCGGAGACTGAGTCCGGAAAAGGGGTCGGGGCTGCGTCGAGGCCAGGGTCGCTGATTGAGTGAGCGAAGCGAAATTTGATTGACGAAACTTAATTTGGTCGGTCAAAACAAGGACTTACACATGTGCGACCAATCCGTAGCAGTGTTGCAAACGGTGCATCTAGCACTACCCGACCATTATTCGCTAGTGAAAAATTGTTTCATCCAACGATGTTTGAGCGTGCCAATTTTTAAAACGGTGCGTCCAGTGATTTGAGTCAGAGGATGCGCTGATTGAGTGAGCGAAGCAAACGAAAATCAGCGTTTGTTAGCCAGAGTGCGCAAAAATTGGATTGAAGTAACTTAATTCGGTGAAACATGGACATACATCAATGAGCAACCAAACCGTACCAGTGTTGCAAAGGAAACGGCGCATCTAAGACCAGCCGTGCGTGGCACGGGCTTCCTCTATACTTTGTTCCACATTATCCTTTCAGAAAACTGACTGTGTGATGCGACGTTTTCTTTCACTACGAGTGCAAAAAATCCGACAACATCCCATTCGTCAACTCTGACAGTAACTTTGTTGAGTGAACAAATGTGATATCCACATGTTTTTGCACTCTAAGTGCATGGAAACGAGTCGTCATCCTGTCAGTTTTCTGAAAACATAATGTGGAACAAACTATAGTAACGAAATAAAATTAAAACACTGCAATATTGTTACAATACCTAATTAATGAGTTGGATTTTAGTGGTAAGTTTTCGAAATCAAAGGTCGTAGGATCGATTCCTCGTCAAACAGCTAGACGATGAACGAAGCAAACAACAATCTGTATTAAAGACTGACCTTGTGATGATGATACACGATACACGAATCTGAAAAAGAAAGAAAAGACAATTGCCCCGACCGGGACTCGAACCCAGGACTTCCCGCTGACTAAGCCGGGCGTTGTTTTTTCCAAGAAGGGGTGCAATGGGAAAGTGTTGGACCCCCTCCTCTACAAGTACACAGTTTTGGGGGCAAAGTTACTTCCAATACCCACGAAACTATTGTGAATTTTGTCCCACAGTTGGGCCCTTGACTTGTGAATTTTGGGACCCAATGCCTCCTGGGGTCTCTGGGGCCTTGCGTCCTTTGCACCACTCCTAATTGCGGCACAGTTCCGAGGCCCGTGCACTCCCTGCAGTACATTCCGGAGAGACCTGACCCTTAGCAATCCGTCCCTGCGTTAGACTAATCTGACGAAAATTGTGCTAATTAAAAATTTCATACCAAATTTATCAGATTTTTCCCCGACTGGCGTGTGGGGAAGGAAAGAATAATCGAATTATATTCCGTATCCAACAAATGATAAAAAAAAAAAATCATAATATGCTGAACAGTAAATTCCAGCAAGGTATACCAGTTTAAGCAAGTCGGTTCGGTGTAGGACAGCGAAGTCGTAGATGGGGCAGCAGCACCATGGCACGTGGCACCAAAGGGTCTGAATACAGATGATTTGAGCTCGGGCCCCGTACGAAAAGCTCTCACGCAAGCACGAACGCACGCCCCCGCTCGCGTGCGCAATAAAAGACCCCTAAAAGGGCCCTTCCGGAGGTGGGGAACAAGCGACTTCGACAACGTTCAATCGAAAGTCAGGGTCAAACACCTAAATGGCCGCCGTCACGGTCTCCCGATGTCCCGCTTTCGTGGAAAGCCCTAAAGATGATAGGGTACTTGTTGGAAACTTGTACTCGGGACCGCACGGTTTGTTCATCGTATAGCCCTGACGAGAAAGCGTAATAAAAAGAACCAATATGGAGTATGTGGATAAAAAAGCTCAAGCTCACACTAATTACACATGAAAAGGGGAGTTAATGCTAACAGTTTAGTAGCACGTACTTTGACCGCAGTAGATGAAATGCAGGCGTGCTGAAGAATGCGATGGACGAAGTGTGAGCAATAATTGCCATTACTTTGCGTTGAAATAATCAGTACGAATATCGATTTCGTGATGCTCTTGGAATCAAAGAAATTACACGAAGCGTGGGTCGACGTTAGTGGGGTGAACGAAGCGTATTTTAAAGCCCTAACGAGGAAGCCGTAATGGCAATAAATGCGTTATAACTGCGAATACGTGGATCGCGTAGATGAGGGCACGTTAACGCAACCACTCGCTTTTCCATTCTCGCAGCTAGAAGCTAGAAATCACCTCAAATTCCAACATGGCGGTGGTTTTATGTCTGCCGCCTCGCAACGAAAACAGTAATTAACGTAAGTTCAGAAGCGTTTGGGAAAATTGTTTCGTCATGAGGAATTCTTTATATTATTGGCACGGATTATAAGACTGCAAGTATTTACTCAAACGATGTCGGATTTAGCTAATCCATTTAGCGTTGTTACCATGGCAATGTCACCTTTGCCATCGCGATTGAGTTCTAGCTGCTAGAATGCAAAGGCGAGTCGATGCATAAACGCGCCCTAATACAGGCGTGCTTGAGGAATGTGATGGACGAACTGTGAGCAATAATTGGTATTACTTCGCGTCGAAATAATGCGTCTGTAAGTACGTACATCGATTTTCTGATGCTCTTGGAATCAAAGAAATTACACGAAGCATGGATCGACGCCAGTGGAGTGAACGAAGCATATTTTAAATCCGTACTGTGTCCGGAGCTCACTAGAAATGAAAGTCAAAATCTGCTATAGAGCAGCGTCATGTGACGCCATATTGGCTACGAGACACCATTTGGAGGTAGTAGCTATTATACAAGGTGCACTAGATTAAAATGTAACGGGAAAAACGGCACTTTTAGTCAAGACAATGCTTTGAGAGCGGATTAAAAGAACGTTGTTTTCTCCAACAACAAAAATTGCGCGTTATAGGCTTAAGAAATCCAGTCTAATAGCATTGGCTTCAATAAGACGATCTTCCTTTCTCCCTCCAGTGCTCCTTGCAGCTAACCCAGTAACTGGCTCCACCATAGAGTTATATACAATAACTAGAGGAAGCCCGTGCTACGCACGAGGCCGGTCATGAATTAAGTTTACAGACCCTCTCCCCCCCCCTCCCACTCCCCACTCCCAACCCCCTCACTCCCACTCCCCACTCCCAACCCCCTCACTGCCACTCCTCACTCCCCCCTCCCAACTCCCCCATTCCCAACTCCCCACTCCCACTCTCGCACACACTGGGTAAGAAACGCTTAAAATTTCTTCAATCCAATTTTTGCGCACACTGGCTGACAAACGGTGATTTTTATTGGCCGCAGTCACTGAATCTGCGCATCCAGTGGCTGAAATCACAGGACGCACCGTTTAAAGAATGTGAGCGCTGAACCATCATCTTTGATTGTAAACGACTACTTTGCAAGATAGCAATGATCAGCCTCGTGCTCAGCAGTGATTGTTGTTGTCCACTTTGAAACAATTCAGCTCAGGACTGAAAGCCTTCATCTGAGAATTAAATAAGCCATTGCATCGTTTCCAGCTACCAAGGCCTCGAAATTTACAACGTAGCTTAGTTTGATTTGAAACTATACGCATTTAGCTGAAACATGATGGATTCTTTCATTTTACCCATCAACAATCAACGGTCTGGACGATAGTTTTCAATCCTTAGCACGTGCACCAGGAATTGTTAGGCACCGTAGCAAAGACATTACACGTGCACGAAAACAATGAGAAGCCATTAAAGTGATTGTTGTCCTTCCGGTTTTCCTTTAACTTTCCTTTTCCTTTTCCTTTTATCAGCTCAGCCGGTATCCAGAATTTGTATGTAGATACTACGTCGTGTCATTGCCCTATATATTCATATTGTAGTTTAACTAAATCTAGCGTTCCTATAGCTGCAGCCGAAGCTATTAAACATTCTCTTAGTGAATGAAGTATTCGCAAATAAGCCGGTGCGTCGTAATCTACGAATAATTCTTTTTTTTCACTCATTAATCCTCTATTAATACCAGTTTTAATTGTTTATTATTTTATGCAAAGGTCGTTGTACTTGTAATTCTTCGCACCGCTTTTTTCTGCCTACTCCCGCACTCTTCTACTGATTTCGTTTAGCGCAATTAAAAAATGTTTATAAAAATTTCAGCAGTACGTAATTGCTAATGAAACTAAAAAAAATACGTAGGCCACTATATATATTTACCGTGAATGTTTTAAATTGTAGTGAATTAAATAATGCATTCTTTTTCAGTAAAGGCGACGAGCAGACCATTTTAACACTTCAACCATTTTTTTTATTCATGTTTTGTGCAAGTACGTGATTAAATAAATTAATGTGTACGGTTGAGAATTTTAAAACTGCACGTAGTTTTCACGTGTTATTTACGGAAATGGAATGCAATATTTAATTTAGTGCAGTTTTAAACATTAACAGTAAACGCAGTGACCTAAGTATTTTTTTTTTTTATTATTATTATTGAAGTGTCCGCGTCCTATCTCGAGTTGGCCCCACAATGAAAAAGAAATAATCGTTTGTGTGTTTTTGGTAGCAGAGTGCCTTGTTGATATCCAAAATAGTTACAAAAACAATGGCGGCCTTCGATTAAAGCCAAGCCGCCCTCTCTATGAAGAAGTAGCCGATCATAAAATAACTGCAGGCCTCACGATACGGCGACCACACAATAATGTAATAACTAACTTTGCTCAAACGTTGCTAAGACATTAAATCAAATTTAGCTAACAAACATTTGCTAAAATTTTAAAACTTTTTGAATTGCACAAAACTAAACCAGAATAACAAGCCGAGGGTTGAAAAGAGGGGGTGCTGGGAGTTACAAGAACCAGGAAACGACCTTTGCGCAAAATCTGCATCATTAAAAACGTACGACGTGCGTGTATGCGTGTGTGTACCTCGACTCCTCTTGAACCAAGGCACCTACAAAGATGGGAGTAGCACGAAATGAAAGTTAATTAAATTTGGCTTCCGTTAGGCTTATTTTCATTGCTGTAACTCGATTGTATGACCCACAAATACGAGAAAGAAAAGGAGGGTAGAAAATAAAATATTGCTTTGAAAAGTGTTTGTTGGTTTTGTGTGGCCCAATGTTCTGATTTAGGGTGCGGGGGGATTCAGTGGGGGGGGGGGGGG
>JAHWFP010015347.1:0-25479 GCA_023313725.1 Lithobius niger | reverse complement strand
AGCTTATTTCCAGAACATAATAATGTTTAATGCATTGTCTATGACGTGAAGACGACTAGATGAGTCAACGCTAAAGGTCAAGGTGCTGGATGGAGAGAGAAAGAGATCCTATCTGTCGGTTTGACCGCGTCTTCGGCTCGTGATGACCCCCTCTCCAGTTTCGCCAGCCGTTTCCCGCTCAATTGCGATCTCCAGTGGGAATTTCTGCGCCAGGTTGATTTCCAGTGCTTATTGCCCCCCTTTTATTATCGGGCCGTGACCTGAACCGTCAATTCATTGGGATTTCGCTGTAACGGGGGACATCTCTATTACGAAACGAGAAAAAGTTCCGTGTTATTGTAAACGGGGTTTCGTGGCAAAAAAAAATGTTTGGAAAATATTATTGAAATTGTAATTAATTTCAGATTGGGAAGATTACCTGGTTGAATTTCTTTGATCTTTAATTGAATTTGACCCAATGCATTCAATTTGCAGTGGTGATATACCCACTGATGTTCGGGAGGCTGATAGTCGGAGGGGTGAAACCAGATTTGCCGATCGATTAAAATTTACCGACTTTGCACATAAGCGGGAAACTTGGAAGGATGTGAACCAGATTTGCCGAGCGATTAAAATTAACCG
Organism: Lithobius niger; assembly: GCA_023313725.1. Taxonomy (NCBI): domain Eukaryota; kingdom Metazoa; phylum Arthropoda; class Chilopoda; order Lithobiomorpha; family Lithobiidae; genus Lithobius; species Lithobius niger. The sequence continues at coordinate 24,858 of JAHWFP010015347.1, read as the reverse complement.
ACTTTGCCCATAAGGGGAAAACTTGGAAGGGTGTGAACCAGATTTGCCGATCGATTAAAATCTACGTACCGACTTTGCCCATAAGGGGAAAACTTGGAAGGTTGTGAACCAGATTTACCGATCGATTAAAATCTACGTACCGACTTTGCCCATAAGGGGAAAACTTGGAAGGGTGTGAACCAGATTTGCCGATTGATTAAAATCTACGTACCGAATTTGCCCATAAGGGGAAAACTTGGAAGGGTGTGAACCAGATTTGCCGATCGATTAGAATTTGCCGACATTGCACATAAGGGGGAAAACTTTTAAGGATGTGAACCAGATTTGCCGATCAATTAAAATTAACCGATTTGCACATAAGGGGGAAACTTGGAAAGATGTAAACCAGATTTGCCGATCTATTAAAATTTGCCGACTTTGCCCGGGGGGTGGGGGGGGGAGGTCGCTTCACATAAGAAAAAAATCCTAATGAAAAAATACTAAAAACTCCCCAAAATCACGAATAAAACGTAAAAAAAAAACACCGTCATTTTTTTAGTACCACTCTTGAGAACCACTTAATTAATTTTTAGTGGCCTGACAATCGAATTCCACCGTGCATTGTCATGGCAACGTGTTGTAAGGTACTGAACTGTGTTAGTTTGTTTCCATTTCAATTTATTCCCCGCCCATGCAGCATCACATATACGAGTTGGTATTGCGCTGTAACTTATCCACCATTCTCCCCAAATAACCTCAATTTAAGTTACATCATGGCCAAAAGTTCATGCAATAATTCTTTCCCATTGCATTAACAGTTTAGCCAGTAAACCTTGGTTTAAGGGCACGTTTACGCAACCACTCGCTTTTGCATTGCCGCTAGAAGCTAGAAATCACCTCAAATTCCAACATGGCAGCGGTTTAATACCTGCCGCCTCGCAACGAAAACAGCAAATAACGTTAGTTCAGAAGCCGATGGAAAAATTGTTTCGTCATGAGGAATTCTTTATATTACTGGCACGGCTTTTAAGCCTGCAGGTATTTCCGATGTCGGATTTAGCTAATCCATTTAGCGTTGTTACCATGGCAATGTCACCTTTGCCATCGCGATTGAGTTCTAGCTGCGAGAATGCAAAGGCGAGTCGCTGCGTAAACGCGCCCTAACGCGGGTGAGCATTTGTATTTCCATCAATGCTGAACCATGAAACACACGTAACAAAAGTAAAGTGACTTTGGCTGGCTTTCGCCAATTTCTCTATACCACTGATCTCGATGCCGTAACAAGTAATCCGCAACGGAACCTCAAATCCCTGCAGAACTGGGGGAAAAAATGCCACTTCTTTGTAGCTTAATTTTACGGAAATTTTGAACAGTGTAGAGTGTGTAGTGGCCCCGGGAACATAATTTTTTTTTCCCAAACAGTTCAGCAAAGCTCGCTACATAACTGTCCATGCAGCCCAGCAACATACAGAAAAAAAACTCGTTTAAAGCAACATCCAGCCTGCCTTATAACCTTCCGCCTGCCTCACAACACCCACGCGACGATCACATCCGCGTATTTACCACAGCTAAGGTCAACTGAGACGGTAGCTTCGTTCCTCGCAGTGAATAACATAGCTACTGTCTCAATTGGCATTGTGCCTCATAGTCCAGCCGCCGTGAACCCATTGATTGTGTCGTCATGAAAAATTGTCATGATATGCAATGAAGAAAAATCATGACTATTCCATGACTATTTGGGGGAATGACTTGTCATGATTTATTATGATTTGTCATGAACGGTAATCATGATTTATCATGACCTGCTATCACGATTTGTCATGATGTTCATGATGGTGCTTGTTCATGATGATAAATCATGATAGTGGATCATGAGAAATCATGACTACTGTTCATGACAAATCATAATAAATCATGACAAGTCATTGCCCCAAATAGTCATGGAATAGTCATGATTTTTTTTCATTGCATATCATGACAATTTACCGGAATGATTCTTGTATTTTAAAATCACAATTCATAATTTTCTAGACTAGTGTCTTATAATTTTGCTTCGGCGATCTATTGGAATAATTAATTTTAATTTTTACTGCATTATCCTTCTAGATTTTTGATCTCATAGTAATTACTAGCAAACGATTAAAATTAATACTGTGCACACACAGATAAAACTTACAATGTCATTGTAGGCGCGCGATGCATCATGTATGTTCGGGACGAACGTAAATAAAGTTAGTAATATTCAACAGAAAATCTCCTAGACGCCACATTTTAAAACGGATTTTTAGCAAGGAAAAGACTAACGGTAAGTAAATAGACCTTTGGGGCCGTACTTGATGTGGAGGCTCGAGAAAAATGGCGCTGGGAGGTATATCCCTTTAATTCGACTTAAGTCACCTAACCTAACCTAACCTTACCTAACTACAACAACAGATTAGCAATAAAGTCGATTTACTCATAATCTCCTCTAGTGAGGTTGGTACTAAGTTACGAAGTTTCGTAGCGAGATCTGGTCTGCCCATCTGAACTGTTTACGAAACAAAAAATATATGCACCCAGAGATCGAGTCTGACTCTGACCTCAGCAACCCGTGGCATTTAGGGAAAGAAAAGGACCCTACAATGCCTCGCGATCATGCCGATTGCGGCATGTAAAAGATCTTAAGGAATTTTTCGATTGAAATTACTTAGCAAAATTGTCCTCTCGTCTTCTGGAGCTGTGGGAGTGCCGCCAAACATTCAGAAGTGTAGAGTGGGTGGGTGTCATTTACCTAAATGTAAAAAGAAAAAAAAATATTCTGTGAACAATCTTCCAAACACCCCTTCCCCCCCGTCCTTGCCCCTTTCATACCCGTATAAAAAAAAACTCAAGCGAGACCAGGTTTTAATTAAAAGCCCGTTTCGAAATGAGTGGCAAAAAAGTTGCTTTAAGGTTCCACTTACTAAAGAGGTCAGTTGGCCCCGAGTTGTCCGCCCTGTAATTTTCCGAGTGTCGGTTTGTTCAGCTATACCTTCATAAACTTGTGGTCTTTTGAATCGAACTTCAAAGCTGTTTAAACCCCCCCCCCCCCTCCCCTTCCCACACCCCACCCATGGAGTAAAATCAAAAGAAACCTTGTGAAGAGTTAGGCCTAGTGTCGTTTTGAATTGCTGTAAAAAAAAAGAGCCGTTTATTTTTTAAAATGTTATTTATATTCTTGCATTTACTCTTTGCGTGAGCTGAAAACTTCACTGGAAAATAACGGTTCAGAGCATTCATGCCTGTAACAAGCGCGTAGTCGCAGCCGGTCTTCTATACACTTCCGCCACTTTCGAATAGGTTGCGACGCACACCTCTGTCAAGCTCTGCAACAGCGATCTCTGTGACAAGCTAAAAAGCTGTAACCATTACAATTGCCGGTTAAAAATGTGTTAGCTTTTAGCCCTATTTTAGATTTTATGCGTAATTGTAAGCGCCTAATTTTAATTTGCCGTTTTAATTTCGTATGCTGCACTAACGGAGAAATGGATTGGTCAACAGGCTTGTTCATTTATGCAACACGGTCGGCAGACAGATACAGTGTTAAACAGGACGAAAAACCAAATGGGCTCGATAAGTGTCTCATATTTAAGTCCAAAAGGCAACGTAAATAGGTTTCCATCCGTATTTATTTAGTTACAGTGTTAGGCGTTGCCGAACGCGCCATTATATTGATCAGTGGTAGCGAGCAAAGTTTGTTGATAAAAGCCTGTAGCGACTCGTAGCAAATTTGACGTTGCCGTGGCAACGTGATTTTAGGACTAGTTTTCAGGTTTTGGGCCTAATTTTGTCTTTTGTTTTTACGTGCCGTTTTAATTTTGTAAGTAGCAGCTGACAGAGAATTTGGCTCGAGAGTAATCCTATTCATCCATGCAACATGGCGTGCAGCAGGGAGCTTGGATTATACTTAGCTTTGATAGGGTGAACCCACTTACTATAACTCTTTACCGCGAGAAACCGTGCGAGATTTTGGGAGCTGCTTCAAACGCGTCTGACGTCTCTGCTCCCATTTTGCACCATTTTACTGATTCTTGCATCTCATTGGCTTTTGATTTTGCTGATGAATCGACACACAATTGGACTAACAAACGAACGAGTACTCATCGTCAAATGTAAGCCGGACCGCTCCAATTGTTTAAATTGTTTTAACGTACCAGTACAATCGACAATGTGACTGAAAATAGCAACGTTTGTTATCAGACTGAGAGCGCCACCAAGCGATCATCGTAAAGCGCGCCATTGCTTTGGTTTCGACGCAACGACGTCAGCTACTCTCGTCTTGGGTAATCTGGTAAGAATTTGTCGTTTTGTTTTAATAATCCAAGCTCTCTGGCGTGCAGCACCTGAAAAACGGAAGATGACAGGGAGACGAAGAATTAAATTTATTGAAAAATCTACGCCATCTGATATTGATACTAGCAACTCCAAAACCTTATATACACAATTACATTTTACGCCCCCCCCCCCCCCACCAGAAGCTGGGGCGTTTATTTATTTTTACTGCTGAAAATGTCACATTTGAGATCCAAAAACGTATTTTTTTCCCCCAGTTTCGTCAGTGGTTATTACATGATCCCCTTTAACGGAGCCTATTTTTTCATGATCCTTCTTTGACAGGGCCTAAAATATTTTACGCCTCCCGCCCACTCCAGAGGGTCCGAACAATCAATATACCACAACCACCCACCAAATCTCCTCCGTCTCCCCCGCCCCTAACCAGGCGATAAACAATCACTGGTTCTTTAACAGTTACGGCAGCAGTGATTACTGCATTTCTTGGACTTGGAATGAGTTGAGTGCAGTTTAGTGCAGTTGAGTTTATTTCAGTGCAGTTTGCAAGGAAATAATTGGCAAAACACGAACCTGACACCTTGGACAAACTATCCAAGCTAACACCACAATAGCAGATGCCGCGTGAGGGTAAGGGTCGCACAAAAAAAAAAACACGAAACATTTTTCTTAAAAAATAGGAATAAAAACAGTAATTAATGTGGAAAACAGGGTTGCCAAAATCAAACAAAGCATGATCAAGAACAAATTAATAAGAGAAAAGAACGAAAAAAATATACGAGTATATTTGATTTGATTTGATATTTTATTGAGCCTACTCGGCCTTTAAGCCACTCGCTCAGTCTAAAAACTACTTACAAACTACACCAGAATCAAAACACAGTACAAATCGACCAAGATGCACAGCTGTGATCCTGCCCCGTGGGAGTGTGTAGGGGCATGAAACCAACCAGGGAGGACAGAGGAGGTATACGAGTACTCGAAAACAATGCAACCAAAACAGAACGGTTGTCAGTATGTAACTCATAACTAGCGGAGTCGCTCGCTCCTTCCGCGTCCCCGCGTTCCCCCCCCCCCCCCCCCCCACATTTAATTTGCCGTTCGGTCGGTAGATGGCATCGTATGTTCGCGCTGCTGGCCGTTGCGTTCCGGGCGCAGCTACTATCTCAGCGGGGCTTGGCTGCTACTCTTATAATTTGCCGTTCCGTCGGAAGATGGCGGAGATGGCATCGTATGTCCTGCTTGCTGCTGGCTGCAGATGGCTGCTGCAGATGGCCGCGTTGCGGAAGTTGTGGAATTTATATATAGAAGATGCTGAGCAGCATTTCTAAGCTCAAAGGGTTTTGAGCCAATACCCACTTAAGCCAATGTTTCTTGAACGATTTTAGCCCAGTGGTAAGTTTAATTTCGAAAGTCAATGAATTAAAAAGTTTGCTACCCGGATATAGTAAATGCATTTGTGGAGTCTTTCCTTAGAAACTATTGGTTGGACGACATAAAAACAGGATTCATTCCCAGTATGGTAATCCGTCACTAGACGAGTAGAAAAATGAGAACAGTTTTTACAAAAATGAATAAGGGTTCTGTAAACGTACATATGGAGGGTGGGCAGAATAACTAGATACGTATAGTTCAGGGTGGCGTTCAAAAAAAAAAAGATGAAATTCCCTGATTTTTTCATGTTTTCCAGACCAATACTGAATTTTTCCCCTGATTTTTTTTAATCGGTCGAAGGAGGTACATTATAGGAGTAACGAACATTTTTTTTTTTCACATTTCACTCAAATCGCAATAACTAACTATATCGCATCACTTTTCTAAATCAAAAATTACACTGTGTAACTTGTGTTAGTAACTTGTGTTAGTAAAGAGCAGGAATGCCATAATAATCTAAATGAAACTGGACCTAATGAGTTTTTGCTTTATCTATATAATAATGTCGGAGGCCGGCTAAAAGGAAGACTAAAAGGTAAACCACTTCTCCCCTCCTCGCGCCCGCATTGAAAATGCACTCTCCCACTCTACCTGCATGGAAACAGGAGGCGTGCATGAGTAGTCGATCAACTCAATAAAGGTTCAATCTGACAAGTCGTCGGACCGAACAATCACTTCTCCCCTCCTCGCGCCCGCATTGTAAATGCGCTCTCCCATTCTACTTGCAGCCAAACAGGAGCCAGGCATGAGTGGTCGATCAATCTGACAAGTCGTCGGGAAGAGTGCCGGAAAAATGTCCCGGGAAATGTGACCGGCACACGGGCTTCGTCTAGTTTGAAATGAAACAAAAAGAACATGATATTTTTAACTGCAATAAAGTGAAGGTTTTTAGAAGTACATTAAGAAATAACACTTTCCGGAAAATGTTAAAATTCCCTGACTTGTAGTATTGTTTATCAAATTCCCTGATTATTCCCTGACTTTTCCAGACTTGATGAATTCCCTGAATTATCCCGGTTTTCCATGTAGAACGCCAACCTGTAGTTGGAATGGTTTATTTTTAAATGGTATCCGCGTTCTACACTTGTAAATTCTTAGAACGTCTGCAAAACGGTGGTCCCTTCGTCCTTGGTCGTCAGCTCTCAGTAAAACAATGGCGTCGTCCGCTTCCAATGCGACGCTATACCTCTAGCGCGATTTTCATTACTTGGTTAGTACACTTGGTCGAAGCTTTTACGACCGATTGTAGGCACCGAGCTAAACGATGGTAGTGAATGTTTGTTTGCCCTAATTATACGGAGACAGAATCTAAATTACAGACTTTTTTTAAAGAAAACTGCACTCGTGGCACACTTACGTTTGCAGAGCCAGACGGCAGCTTGGGTGGCAGATGAATGCATATCAGTATTGCGCAGCCGGGCTAGAATGGGGAAGTAGACTACTACGACGTTCGAGAAAATCGGCTTTCTTTACGCACACCTTTAATTTTGAGGCCAGTACACTGTGACCAACATCTTTGCCCCAGAGGAAAGATGACCTGATGGCTAGCATAACGGCGGCCTCACGTGCCAGAGGTCCTTGGATCGAGTCTAGCTCAGCCACCCCTACATTTTCGGGAAGAAAAGGGCTCTTTGATGCATCGTACACAAGTAGATTCATGTGAAAAATTCTAGAAATTTCCAGTTGAAACTAACTCTAGCAAAATTGCCCCTCTTGCCTTCGTCGGGTAGTGCGTCAACCTTCCAGGTGCATAGCTTTGAACCCGCGTAGAAATCGTAGGCTTCTTACTGGGTTCGTAAAGAGGCAAGCCATATGGAGTGTTTGTTGATCCTGAAGGCAGTCGGGAGTGGAGGGAAAATTAGCTCTTGTGACAACCAACCGCAGACACGACAAAGTGTAGGTAAAATCACTTCTGCTCTTATGACGATCAGGTCCGGAGGAAAAATATCTGTCCGTCTGACACGGGCTTAACGCTCGCTACAAAACCCTCTGAATTCTGCCATTGTTTTTGAGTTACCCTTCCTCCCGCCACAAAACAAAATCGTTCAACCTTTTCTTTTGGGGGGGAAGCGGGGGGGGGGGGGGTACCCCACCACTGCAGTCCATTGCACAATATAGCCTTGGGCTGCTAATTTTCAGCAACACTACATGTCATCAGTCATATCTCTCACTGATCATCGTGGCTGAGCGGTGAGAGTGCTCAGTATGGTTGCTGGAGGTTTGCGGATTTGGTCGAACCCCTTGAAAGGGGACCTTGGCAAAAGCCCCGCCAGGAATTCCGGCCAGGGTAGCGTGAGAGGCTACCGTGCTCCTTCAGTATCTATGGGAACTATTCTGGCCAATTTTGGACAGTCTTCCGGCCCCAACGAAATTTGAAGTTTCCTGGTTCAAATCCCTGGGTTTACCAAATGATCGAAGATGACTTCTCTCAAAAAGTCTGGTAATGTTCAAAATTGAGCCGGTTCAGCCAAATAAGCATTGAATTGCTTCGACTGACTTAAGGATCAAAGAAACTCATTTAAAAAAAAAAAAATTACACATACTACACAAAAGCGAGCTTCGCGGATCACAGTTGTCTTCTTGTTCAAGTGTGTGTAGGCAGGATTTGTTGATGTGCTTACTTGCGTGCGCAGTTACGTAATGGAGTGAGTTGACGGAGATATTTTGTTGCATTTTCACTTTCAAATCACGATGTGAAGTAAAACTCACTTCCCTTAATTTCACGCCATGACCCAAATGTTAGGCTTATAGTTATAAGACTTTTCGTGAACTCGAAACATCGTAAAGTTACTCGTGTCTGCATTCAATGAAGTTCTGTTTAGCCAAATGCAGGCAGTTAAATTCTGCAAGTCCCCGTTTAATGTTTTCTCAAATAGTTTACTATTGTTTTTCCAGAAAGATAAAACAGCTGCGTCGTCGGCAAATAAAGCGAAAAGGAACAATTTGGAAACGGCGGGTGGCTCGTTAATGGACAATAATAAGAAGAGCAGTGGCACGAGAGCAGGTCCCTGCGGTACACCGCATTTGATATCAACTCGGTTCGAGATTATGAACGTTACTAGTGATGTATGCACATATTATTCTCTCTTATGAACGTAGCTTCGAAACCATCTATTTACAGTGGGCTGAATGCCATTTGTATAAGGATGGGCCATATCGAAAGTTTTGATTAAGATATCTCAGGGAGAAAGTTATCGGGGTATATCGTGGGGTTCGCGACAATTCGGTCCCACGACAATTCGGTCCCAAAAACTCGGTCCCGGACAATTCGGCCCCAAAAAAGTAAGACCACATACGACAATTCGGTTCCAAGTCAAAAAACTTTACAAGTTAAAAAAATAAAATCCCAGTTAAACTTTGAGCAACAACCATTACAACTATGACTAAAAAAATGAAAATCTTATGTTGAGTGCAATGCCAGTTTCTACTTTTGTTTACGACTTAAAATTTTAATTTTTTTCAAACTTCCTGGTCATTACGTCTCTATACTAAGGACAGCGTATAAAACCGAGTTCATGTTAAAAAAAATCTATGCAGTAGGGCGGGAGTTATGCCAAGAACACTGGTGCTACAAAGGGAGATGGGGAGGAGTCTAAATACTTAGAAAAAAAGGTTATATTCGTTGTTAACGCTCCCCAATCGTTGCTGCAATTTCAAAACTTGGGGGTCCTACACTTGGGGTCAGTGGAAGTTCTCCCTTTGCTTCTTGAGGAGTGGACAAGGCAACGCTGCTGAGCTTGGTCCGTTTGAATGGCTTTGATGGCTTTCCACACAGTTGGATGACTGTGACCAATCAAAGATTCTGTTCCAGCTCTCCGCAGCATTGTATGTTCGACGGGTATCTGCCATTGTTGCGTCGAACATACGTGGTGCCCAACTAGTTTGCATCTATTTACGCAAACCCACTTAATCACTCGGGCGAGTTGCTTTTCTTTGCGGGACCGATTTTTCGTAGGGTTATTTTTTGTACGGGACCGAACCGTCTGTCGAACTATCTGTAATTTTGGGACCGAGTTGTCCGGGACGGGAGTTGTCATGGACCCATATCGTGATACCAACGAAAATTTTTGTAAGAAAAAAGCTCTTACTTAAGTGGAGCATTCATACTTACACTGAGTACTTCATTACATGGTGGGGTGGAACGAATATGAACGATGTTGCTCCAGTTATCAAACTTCAAATGAGGATCGTCCGAAACAAAACGTATAATGAACATTCGCTTCCTATACTATTCTTCAGCACCTAGGTATTCAGCCAGTTCGGCATTTATATTCTTATCGAGTTATAATTAGTTTTCGGAGGAAACACACTCATGCTACGACTCGTTTACTAGCGAACTACCACACTAGGAGTGAATCGAGCAACTACCTTACTCAGCATAAAGTCAATAAAGAACGATTGCAGAAATGCAGTTATTTCCTTGGCAGCAATCCAAAAATCTTGTTTAAATGGCTAGCTGGGCCTTAGTATAATTCTATAGAGCAGTGACACGACGTAGTATTATTGTATATAACTCTATGCTGTATCCTTAATGGGTTAGCTGCAAGGGGCACTGCAGAGAGAAACAGAAGGGCGTCATACTGAAGCCGATGCTGTGAAGGGTGATTTCTTAGACCTAAAACGCGCGATTTTTGTTGTTGGAGAAAACAACGTTATTTTGAGCCTAAGAAATCCGCTCTTCCGTTGTTTTTCCCTCCATTTTTATTTACTGCACCTTGTAGTTATGCCCTCCAAAACCCATACTGGTGCTAATATGGCGGCAAATGTCACTGCTCTATGGTAAAGTTATTCAAGATTTTAAGCTAAACTTTTTTTCCGCAGTACGTAGGTCTTACCTTGTCGATTCATTAATGTTCCATGCTCATTATTTTATAATTCGTTTTGTGTTTATAGTTCGGCAGTTTTATTATTACTTATTTGTTGTAAAGTTTTGTAGCGACTTTTTCTTTTTGTACAATGATTTATAATTGCTTAGTATGGTGCCCTATACATGCCACATGCGGGCATCAGCTCTTGTGGGATGTGGGCACATACTGAAATTGTTGTACTGCTATTGTTTATCGTTATAAACTCGCTTACTGACTTCTTTTTCCATTAGCTAATCTTTTTATTTATTATTAGTATTTTTTCGCTTCCCTTTCACGTCCATTTAAGCAAAGTGCTACTAGTAGACTAAAAAAAAATTAATTTGCAGACAATGAAAAATGTAGCCGTGCTAAGCAATACGATGAACAAATTGCCAGCAACAGTTGCAATTATCTTGTGTCCAAACAATCCGTGTACATCAATTCTGTGCCGTACTGTGAGATCGAAAAAGCTCTATGAAGCTGGGATCGACGCCCATAGAGTAAGCGGAGCGAATGATATATGGTTGACATATAAACCAACGCATTTAGGGACTGAGCTGTAATCACGTGAAAATCAGTACTTTATAAAATTCCTGAAAAGATATGGGATGCATTTTTGTAATGCAAAATTTCGCCTAGTTGGGCTGTATTCCCGTCATACGCTATGAACCAGTCCCCCCCCCCCCCCAACACACAACTCCGACAACACCCCCCCCCCCCCCCCGGGGGGGGGGGGGGCGTCGGACGAAAGTCTAACTGGCAAATCGTCCAATGGGACAATTATCTAAATATCTGCCTAAATAAAAATCTGGAAAAATATTCTAAACGGAATATCGTATAATGGGTAAACGTCTAACTGGACAATAATTTACCTGCGGTTTCTGATGTTGTACTATGTACAGCCGAGCGAGCGCGGAATCGCGAGCGAGGCAGGGACATTAGAAGATTTTCCATTATACGAATTTCGTGTCAGACGATTTTCCATTATACTGTTAAACTGTATACGTTCTTCCAATTGTGCGATTTTTCAGTTAGGCGATTACCCCTCCTCCCCCCCTTTCCCCCAGCATATTTTTGTCCCTGTGATTCCAAATTCAATTAAATTTGCAGTTCCGCGCATTTCCCCTAAATTTCAAATATCGGGCGCCATTTTGGGGTTTATCGAACTCGCGCGTCGTCTTTACTCGTGCAGCGCATTCGAGAGATACATTTCTAATGACGCCAAGTTTGGCCACCAGAGGCGCTGAGGTTGTTTTCCCCTTTCTACCCTCGAGGGCTCTCTTCCCGTTCGCCAGCAATTTTGTGCCGTCTCGGTTCTTCTTGTTGATTACGGGGTTCCTTTCTGGAAACCAACCACCGAACTCTATTATTACTTGATGTCGTCGTCGTCGTCGTGTCCGGGTTGCACGCTTTCTTTTGTTGTTGCTGATGACCCCCTGCCGCGAGCACCACCAAAGCCTCGTTCTCGTCTCTTTAAGTCCTTCCGTAATGACGCAGCGGAATTTGTAATTAGGAAGCGGTGTGAAAAGGAGGAGGATGCAGAAACGAAATGAAATGAAATGAAAACGAAACGGTTAGATGATGGGGCGCGTTCATGCGTATGGTCCAGTGTAATAATATTATATGGCGTCGTAATCTTGGAATAGTTCCCACGAATTCCATCCACCTCGCTGATGTTTTGCATGGGCTGCATGTGTGGGTGAAACAGAAAATTGAAACGATTTCAAAGAAACTTGTTCAATTTCGTCTTGCAGAAAACGATATTTATAAATGGCCACATCGCAAGATTGTATTTTTTTTTCTATCGTGGTAAGAATTACAGAAAACTTGTAGTAACCTTACACTGATCGGTACGCACATTTTCTCGTCTACTTATAGTTACTTTAAGTTCGGTTAGCTCCTTCAGCGGCTATGGGAACTATTCTGGCTAATTCTGGACAATCTTTCGGCCCCTACGATGATCGGAGGGTTCCCGGATCGAAACCCCGGGTTGGCACCTCCCTTTATCAGATATTTCTTCTTCTCTAAAAGTCTGGTAATGTTCGAAATTGAGCCGGTTCAGCCATACACGCATTAAGTTGCTTCGGCTGACTTAAGGCTCAAATTAAATTAATTAAAAAATAAATAAATAATAATAATGTATATATGTATATGTATATATATATATATATATGTTTGCTAATGAAGTATTCCTAATTAAACGTGGGATACGGCAAACTGAACACCAATTATTAATGGGCCTTTTTATTTAGGTAAATGATGCCGACTGACATAGCAAAATACTTGCAAGTCATTAAGGTAGACAAATGTATAATTTTCGGCAGCTTATTTGTACCCTGTTCACATTGGTAAAATGTAAAAATACAAAAAAAGAGGGAGAGCCCCACGTCAACCACAATCAGGTCCCGCCATCCTGAAAACCCTAATTGTGGTTGACGTGCGGGTTCTCCCCCAAGTTTTATGTTTTTACGTTTCAACTTTGTGAACGAGCACACATTAGACGCCGAAAATTAAAAATATTAGTCTGCTTTCATGATTTTCAAGTATTTCGCTGCGTCAAACGACACCCATTTACCTTATCAATCTACCTACGCTTACAAAGTAAATCAGCTCGTTTGGCATTTTCACTGCTTTAAAATTTTCGACCTCTAGGTATTAAAATTCTGCAACAACAACAATAGCTCATGATCGCAACCCCCCCCCCCCCCTCCAACCCCCTCCCCCAAAAAAGAAATCTTTTCAACAAAACTTTTCAACTTTAAGAAAACATGCACTACTGTAACATCTAGACACACGCTAGTGTGTCGCGCCAAGTTAGCCAACAAACATCACAACAAACATCACATCAATTCAATTGTTGAGGTTGTAAACCAATGTAGCGCGACGCCATAGCGTCAGTGTCGTATATCCTGAAGCATAGTTGGGCACATTTCAGGTACTTGGGGAAAAATAATAATGCGGCACAAAAGCTTAAATTGTGTTGAAATCGAGAGCAATGACCCACCTGACAAAAATTAACTCGTGTAGGAATGCCAGCTAAGATGCTTTCAATGCAAAATCTGACCCTCAATAACGTTGCAAATGTGTTAACTAGCTAGCTAGCTAATTCGCTCATCCCCATGTTAAATCGCACAGGGTTATTATTCGACGATACCGAGATAACGGGAAGGCTTCCAGTAGCAATGTTCTAGTTTTCATTTAATCTTCGAACTATTAAGCGGTGCGATTAAGTTTGCGAATGTTTCGGTGTGTTGATATCACTCCTTTGAAGGGCCGAACCATTCGGAACTTGGCGGCTCCTTTTACCAGTTTTGGTTTTTGATATGATACACACTACGTACCACATAATGCTGGTTTGATTATGACTATAGGCCTACGTTAATGTCAAGAAGTGCCTTACCCATGGAAAAACAAACCATCCGCCAAAAATATTCAAAACCAGCCGTACCCGGCGTAAGGTCTAGCGAAATACTGTACGGTGTTACAAAGTAAAAGGCAGGAAAGTGCGCAAATATACAAAAATGTGTTTGTATATTTGTGCACTTTCCTGGTGTTTACTTTATAGCATTCTAACAAGTGCTTTTTAACTTTAAATGCTGTACGGGGCAGCGTGATATGAAAACGGCCCCCTGTCTGCCCGAACTCCTCCCTACATTGTGAGATATGTGTGATTTATGTCGCTGCCTCACTGTTGTCGAACGTTGGAGCTTAGCAGCCCCTTGTAGGAGGCATTACCTGCAGTACACCTATCAGTCATTTTCATTGGCAGCCGGAGTTTCGAGCAGCCCCAAGTAGCAGACATTGCCTGCAGTACACCTGGTACTAGCCTTTACATTGGATGAGTATTAAAGGGCAATTAATCCATTTTGACATGCATGTTTAACTTTTGGATCACTTACACAATAACTTAACACAAGAATTGCGGTAAGAATACGTTACGTACGTCCGTTATAACAATTTATTTACTGCATCACCAAAACACGACACGGAGATCGCCATTGTTTTGATGGAACGCTCAGAAATTAATGCCGACAGATGTCACTTTTCGATTTCGACTCGCAGCCGATTGAGATAGCTGTATTGACTGTGAGGAGCTCAAGCGTCTTGCGGCCTTAGCTGGCCGGCAGTGTGGTGGCCGGCAGTGTGGTGGCCAGCTAAGGCCGTCAGACGCTTGAGCTCCTCACAGTCAATACAGCTATCTCAATCGGCTGCGAGTCGAAATCTAAAAGTGACATCTGTCGGCATTAATTTCTGAGCGTTCCATCAAAACAATGGCGACCTCCGTGTCGTGTTTTGGTGATGCAGCAATTAAATTGTTATATCGGACGTACGTAACGTATTCTTACCGCAATTCTTGTGTTTAGTTATTGTGTAAGTGTTCCAAAAGTCAAACATGCATGTGAAAATAGATGTAATTGCCCTTTAGTGATGAGTTTGCTGTGTGCATCGTTGAGAATGATGTGTGCATCTAATCCCAACCTAGGCGGATTTATACCTGTTGAGTGGGAAGCCTACACGGTTTGGTACGTTCATTTCAGATAATTTTCCAACAAAATCTTACTAACTCAAGTCTGAAAGTATCACTAGCAGTCTACCGAAAGAATAAAATAAAATGCAGGCTTTTTTTTTCAGGTCGCACTCCAAAATTCAAGCACTCCACGTCTGGAAAATTCGTGCTCTTTCCAGGGTTTCCCAGACCTGTATGTTTGCACCCATCCCCTTTAAGTATGCTGACGTCTGAACAACGTCGCAGGCGAAACACGAATTCGCCACGGTTGCGCAACTCTTCTCTTCATTGAATTAGCCGCAGTTGTTCCATACCTAATTCACTTTAGTAAAATATTAACTGGCTTTATCCTATCATCGCGTCCACGACACTCGTCGTATAGTCGTCGAGTTTAAAACTACAATTATATGTAGAGCTCGTACGTATACACGTCGCTGTAGTTACTAAATAAAGCGAATTGCAGAGTAAACATGGTAAAGTGAAAAGATATAGTTTACCCCCTTCAGCCCTTCAAATCCCGTGCGAATTATTGTGAGGTTGGTTTTGGGAGTGGCTTTAGGTTTACGAACGGCGGCATGCAATGCTCACACATGACTAACGGGGGCTTATCATCCGAATCTAATTAGGTAGCAAAAAATTTATGGTCTCATGTTTAAAGCTGTTGTGCAGGTACCGGCAGCCCGTGCAGTACAATGAGGAGACTCGTATCTCCCTTCCCGTATATAACACGCATCATAAACTTGCGGACTGTCTCATTAATAATTGAAGAGTCTTTCCCGTTTCGTAAAATGCCCTTTTCGTCTATGCACCGTCGCACGATCATTGTCTCTACGAGTTACGGCTGTCTATCGCATCGATGACGTCATCTCTTGGCAGCAGCAGAATCTTTTTACAGTAGAAACAAGCGACTGCCTAGTCGCAACCGTGTTCCGTACACTTCCCCCACTTTTTCAACGAAAATGTTGAGGCGCACACCTCTTTTCCCGCACTGGAACAGCGATCTGCATTATAACCTAAAAGTCGTAACCATCACAATTGCCGGTTGAAAATACGTCAGCGTTTAGGCCTATTTTTAGATTTTAGGCATAATTTTCAACTTTTAGGCCTAATTTTTACCTGCCGTTTTAATTTCGTAAGTAGCAGCTAACGGAGAATTGGGTTCGAGTCTTCGGGAGTAGGCCTATTCATCCATGCAACATTCGGTGTCGAGACTATTTTAAATGAAGCTACTGTGTGTCGTTCACGAAATCCTTTTGTTTTTTCTTAGAGTTGCGTGTTTTCCTTTAGTGGTTAAATGCGACGATCAAATGTTATTATTTCACTGAATAACGTCGAGAAAGCCTGCTAGCTGTAAACCATGCGCAATGACTGTTTGCCGTGACGTCACCATGAGTGAGCCAATGACGAACGAGAACAACGGCTGTTTGGCCGTCTGATTGGACTAGCCCACTCACGTGATATGCACGTCACAGCAAACAGCCATGGCTCGTGGTATAAGAAAGCAACAATGTTTTAATTTGCCGTGTTTTTTTTTTAATCCACTTGACTAACACCGAAAAAGACAACGGACGGATAAAGCTGTTATTAAAGTCTTCCCAGCCGTTTCGGTTGTACAGAAGACTAAAACCGATTTGAACACTTGTGTATTAAATACTACATTTACTTGGCCGAGCGAGATGTCCTACAATACATGCGTTTTCCGTTGTGTTATAAAACTGTACCATTTTGTAATAATGATAATAATAATAAAGATATATTACCCATATAAAACAAGGTAAATAAAAACAGGAATGGAAATGTGCATTCCGCTTACACCAGTCCTAACAATTAAATTTAAACCAAAAAAAAAACACAGTAAAGAATAAAAACATTTCATAAATTGTGAAAAATCCACCTTTGTAAGACTCCGCGACCAAGTCCGGGGGTAGGGGCTATTCCATGGTTCAACAATCCTATTAGAGACGAAATATCTTGCGCAATTTTCTGCTACCGTTGTTGTAGGCACCTTTCATTTAAGACGGTAGCCCCTGGTGAACGTGTTTCCCCACTCCTCAAAGTAAAGTTTAGGATCAACGTCAATAAGCCCTCTTCCCCCCCCCCCGACCACCCCAATTCCTCCCAGCTCGGAGAACGTAAGTCAGAGATCAGCCACCAGACGTCTGCGTTCCTATGATTCGAGGTTTAAGTATTGTGCATACGTCACGTTTCTGCAACCGCGTAAGTATTTTGTGAAGGATCTCTGCACCGTCTCAACCAGTTTGATGTCCTTCACACGGTAAGGAGACCAAACCGGACTAGCATACTCCGCAATGGGTCGCACACATGTAATAAAGGCCCTAATCAGAATCGTTTCGACACACAAAAGCGCGAAAAACTAATTTTTGTTTTGCTCTTGCCGTAATTATCATGCCGTAGTTCTCTAATACTAATTTCTGTTCTTGTTTGTTTCTTTTAGGTAAGTGTGCGGAGTCTGTTTTGAGTTATGATTTGGAGGTGTCGAAACGGGTTTCCAAGGTAAGGTATTGTAAAATCGTAAGATAAACCTAAGAAGCCAAAGAGGTCAGGAGAAAAACGTATAGCACCTGGCAGGCGACCGAAACTGTCTGCTATCGATTTTGGAGATCATTAAAGAGTTTCTTGAAGGTTTCAACATAGGTAGCCTTCACGACGTGTTCCGGAAGGCAGTTCCAAGGTGTAATGGGTCTAAACCAGATGGAGAACTTTCCACAGTTGGTTCTAACTTTTGTTTTCAGTAACGGGAATCAGTGACCTCTCATTTTACGTATTTCATTCACATTAAAGTTTTCTCGTAAGTGAGAGAGGGAAGTAAGTGGTTATTAAAAATTTTAAACAGACCAGTCAGTCCCCGAGTAAGACTAACAACACTCTTTGCTCTTCCATGGCGATAAGCTGGAATCGTTGTTGCAGCTTTTGCTTAGAAGATGTTTCTCTTCTCAACAAACTCTCGTTTCATACGATCGACTTTTCAAGTAGTCCGGTGTATACGATTTAGACCTAGTACTCCACGTGGTTAAAACTGTTGGGAAGTGGACGATTAGGCAAAATTACAAGATTTCCAGGGCAGCTAAGACTGAAAGTATTTTTTCCACTTTGTATTTCAAAAGTTGCTTGAATTGGCCTGTTGTTTTCTGGAGCCAACAAGCCTTTAAATTTCTTTTCTCATGCACGCGTGGTGTAAGAGTCCTAAGGGAAATTAGACTCAGCATGGTTTACCATACAGGCTTTAATATAATGTAATACGCATTACGAGTTCCATGCCAAGCAGGTCCCTTAAAGTTAACTGAATGAGTTATAACAGTATTTTATTTTCGTAAAAAAAGTGATCTTCCAAATACAAGTTATTAAGGACGTAGTTTTCTCTTGTGACCACTGGCGTTGTGGTATTTGGACCCATCTCCCTGGATTTTTTCCCCCGGATTCTTTCCCCCCTCTTAAACGATAGTGGACAAATTCCTCCCATAACCCTGATATTTTGCCTCCGGACATTTCACCCCCACCATACCCGGACACTATCCGCAGTGACACAGCAATTTGTTTATTTTCGTTAAACACATTTCTAACCGGCAGCCATAAAGATTGCTGTTCCAGTGCGTGATGGAGGTATGCGCCTATACATTTTCATTGAAGGTGGCCCCGGAAATGGCTGGCAAGTAAGCCCACCACTGTGGAACGGTACCAGAAAGAAACAACCTGCCTTCATCATAGGATTCAACGTCCAAAAATTAGTTTAAATGAATTAAAAAAAAACCGGAAGTATGATGCGGAATTGGCGGAAATCTGCAGAAGACCGGTTGCGAGACCAGGGAGTCGCAACTGTGCTAGAAACAATGCACTCCAAACCTTCGCAATCCGCATTCCTTCTACTCGCAATACGGCGGCAGCATGGCGCCGGCTAACTTTCCAGTTCTCGTCTGAGATTCGCGAGAGGCCAAGTATACAACTTTTCATTTATTTATTTTATTTACAAAGTTATTGTAACGCCCTAGAAGGAACATAACAGCAATTTCAGATTAAAACAACAGTTTAAAAAAACAAGAAACATGGCGACGCTTGTGGTGCACACCTTGCATACCGTTCTCACCTCTGTTCTCGCCTGAATGAGATTCGCGAGATACACATCCCATAATTCATCACTTCTGTTGTAATCTCTTCCGTGGTGTCCATCGAATGCAACGGATATATTGGGCAGGTTGCCCAGAAATGTGAAAACGCTGTGTATCTTAGAAACGATGCAAACATGATCAATTTATAAAATCGAACAGCTATTGGAAAATTAGTTCAAACTTTTGCCTGTGCTAGGATAAATTTTGCAAACAGTGTCACAGTTGAACTGTAGCTGTGTGTGTTTCACCCTACTCGTCGCTTCATAGTTTCTCCAACATTTTCGTGTTCCTGCGACTGAATTTGCACACCGTGTTCAATCTTAATGGCGGCTGCCATCCCATAATCTCAAAGCGGAAGTACAACACCTGGCTACGCCTTAATTCCTGAATCTGCTTGTTCGGTAAACGCAGTTTAAGGATATCGTGCGTTCGAAACGCATCTTTGACCCGCATATGTGGATTAATAATAATAATAATAATAAACTTTATTGTAGCACATGAAAGTACGAAGATCGACAAAATTCAAGAAAAAAAATTGATTGTGCCACAAAGGGCGAGGTTTAGGCGCTGGGCCCATTCTTACACCTAACCCAAACCATCATGTAATTATGTACAATGTCAGCAGACAATAGCAAAAACTAAAGTAAACAAGAAGATGGGATACAGTGGGGGAGGGGGAGAGACAGGAAAAAAAGAAAAAGAAGGGAAGAAAAAGAGTGGAAGAGGGATGGTGACCAAGTTATGAATTAAACAAGTGACGGAATAATTGAGCTTTGAAAGTTCCAACACTAGAACAAAATTTAATGACTTCGGGCAAATCATTCCATAACTTCATGCTCTGAACCAGAAACGACGCTTGGTATTTACTATTACGACAGCGAGGGGAAGTGAATGGGCGGCCATGACTGAATCTTGTTGGATAACTGTGATCAGCCAGTGCAGAATTAAATAGGTAAACAAATAAAATGGTTCTTTGTAATGCAGAGACTTGTACACAATTGTGAGAGAATGCAAAGAACGTCTCTGACCCATAGGGAGCCACTTGATAGTTTTAAGATTAAAAATGAAACGTATACACCCATTTTGTATCTTCTGAGCCTGATTGAGGGAGGATTTGGTGGCGTTAAAATAGACTGTATCACAAATGCTAAATACGCTCCGAACGGAGTGGACACATCCGAGGTAACGTGGATCGGATCGTATCCGAATTAAACTAATCCGTATTGGTTAGTGGATAGAACACGATCCCCTTCGCATCGCTTCACTTGAGTGTGCGTTCCGGACGCAAATGTGGGTCGAATTCCGAATTAGCAACACTTACTGATTACTCAAATGCTCCTCGCATAAACAAAGGAAGCATGCACTAATTTTCCAGGGGAGTTTATACGACTATCAGCACCTATTATTTAAAAATTTTTAAAAATGAAGCGATTTATGGGCTGGTGGCGCCACGGTGTGAGTGTTGGTTCAAGCACGAATCCGTTAATTAAGCGACACTAGCGTGTTCTGGTGTGCGGCTGAGAAACTAACAACTAATTTCGCCGTCTTTCGCTCTTGCGCTCCGAACGGGGGTCTAGCAAACTAATCCGGATTCGACCCGCATTTCTCTCCAATTCGGAATTCGATTCCGAATTAAAAGCCTGCGCTCCGAACGGAGTATAACGGGTAGTCGGTGCAGCCGCTTGTTGGATTAAGCTGTGTATAGAGCAGTGACATTTGCCGCCATATTGGCACCAGATTGGCACCAGTATGGGTTTTGGAGGGCATAACTACAAGGTGCACTACATAAAAATGGAGGAAAAAACAACGGAAGAGCGGATTTCTTAGGCTTAAAATAACGTTGTTTTCTCCCAACAACAAAAATCGCGCGTTTTAGGTCTAAGAAATCACTCTTCACAGCATCGGCTTCAGTATGACGCTCTTCTGTTTCTCTCTGCAGTGCCCCTTGCAGCTAACCCATTACGGCTCCAGCATAGAGTTATATAGAATAATACTACGTCGTGTCACTGCTTTATCGGCGGTACCAAACCGCCTTCGTCATTCGTGTGTTTAGACGGATTTGGAAGGTGGGAGAGTCTTTCGCAGCTAACCGAAAGCCAGCCACTACGTGCCCTGGGCCTTCCTTTCTCACTGCTTCCTTCAATCTCGTCTTTGTGTAGACGGCATTGAGGCGTCGTTTGCTCACCAGCTCTGCTTCCTGTTGTGGCACGGAGGCGCGGCGCTGTGTTCACTCACTGATTGCGGCTCTCACCTATACCACTCGTCTCTGTAGCCCTCGCTCTCATTATCGTGATGGACGACTTACAAGCCTTACGGTAGCGTCTAATTTATGGCCTGGGAGAACTTGACGTATCGGCCAGATTTGGAACGTGCCAACGTTTATACTTGACGATCCAGGTTGATTTGGAAAATTGGGGGGGGGGGGGGGGTTTGGAAAAAGGATTTATTGTTGCGATCTGCACTGGCGAGTTGGTTCGCCATTCAATTTCCAGTAATAAATATCGCTTGTGTAACTAACTACCAGTTTTGAAGTTCGATAATGACTTTAGTTTTGGAACTAATTCGGTAACTAGCGCGAGGCTTGCGCTTGCTTTCAACCGTCGTGGAAACGGAAAGCGGTTTTCTTCTTAAAGCACCTTTGTTATTCAACCATCCATTAGTAACTTCGGTTTTTAGCGTACTTCGGAATGACGCTTTTGGCCTGGCAGCGAAATTGTAAGGTGGAAAAATGGAACGAAGTTAAAAAAGCCACCTCCCTCCCCCCAGGCTGATTTGCTCCTCCCACACTCACCCCACCCTAGAAATATAAAGTATTTAAGGATAATGGAGCAGCGTCAAATGACGTCATATTGGCTACGAGACACCATTTGGAGGTAATAGCTACAAGGTGCACTAGATTAAAATGTAACGGAAAAAACGGCACTTCTAGTTAAGACAGTGCTTTGAGAGCGGGTTTCTTAGGCTTAAAAGAACGTTGTTTTCTCCAACAACAAAAATCGCGCGTTATAGGCTTAAGAAATCCAGTCTAATAGCATTGGCTTCAATAAGACGATCTTCCTTTCTCCCTCCAGTGCGCCTTACAGCTAACCCAGTTACTGGCTCCACCATAGAGTTATACACAATAATACTACGTCGTGTCACTGCCCTATACTACCCAGTAAGGGGAACTGCATCGTGTGCACGGCCCGTTACCATTGCGTAATTCCTTGGCAGGACTTTAATATTCAAACACGAAATATCGACGATTCTGATACCGGAACTTCAGTTGATGTTGGGAGTTCAACCTAGTTAGTTGGAACTCTTGGACTATAGGGCCAGCACAAACTGTTGCTGGTGTATAATGGGGGTTGCCACCAAATGATAGGGCCACTAAAATTTAATTAAGCGGTTCTCAGGAGCGCACACATGGGCTTTTTTTTTAGCGCAAGAACCTGTTTTTATGACATCGTCTAAAAAAAGAAGTACAATCACGCATCAGCACTTTCACCAAACATTACCTGGAGCCGATGACCGCATCAGCTCTTTGCTCCATTCGCATGATCGCCGCTAGAAACTAATCTAAGGGTCGTTCAGAGAAAACTTAGATCTAACACGAATCAACTGTGCAACTTCTGCACGCTGATCCTGGCATTAAAATTTAGATATTGCATGTACGCCGCAACAAAATGTGAGCTACTGATGTCGTTTTGTGTGTTAAAAAAAAACCATTGCCCGCATCTGAAAAATCACGGATAAAACGTAAAATAAAAAATTAAAAAAAACACCGCCGGTCGCATCAATTTTTTTAGTGCCACTACTGAAAACCACTTAACCACTTAGGCTGCAGCTTCTCTAGCCATTTACCGCTATCTAGTTCTGTCTGGCCCTTACTTCCAACAAGCCAAGGAACACGCAAATAAATTTCTTTTTATGAAACAAACAAGCCACGTGCCTCCTTAATTTTTGAGTGTCAAGTTCGTGCGTGTACGTGCGTGTAAGTGCTATAAAGTTAAGCCTAAGGTAACAACGGGCTTTTTTTTGTTTATTTTTTGTTTTGTTTATAAAGAACGACCGTTTTGAAACGCAGATTTTGAATTGCTAGATGGGCGCCATCTAGTGACAGCGATATCGTTAAAATTGACCGCTTGCTTTCTGGTGCTCATGGAGGCACGAACTTTACACTCAACAATTAAGGAGGAGGCAAGAGGCGTGTTTGTTGTGTAAAAAGAAATTTCTTTACGCATTCTTTCGCTTGTCGAAATCAAGTGCTACCTATAGAACTAAATAACGGTAGACGACGCTAGATCCTACAAGCTGTCATTCGCTGAATGACATACCTTAATACCTTAACAGGTGATACCTTTAATATGTGATACTCGCTGCAAAGTCTTCTAGCGTTGTAGTGGCGACAGATGGTAGATTGAGCGAAATCTTGTAATCTCAGTAGTGGAAAAATGCGATTTGCGGACTACCCCCACCCCTTGACCTTTTAACCGGAAGTGACGTCATCCAAGATGGCGGTGCCCATGCATACCGGAAGTGGGCCATCTTGGATGACGTCACTGCCGGTACGCATGAGCGC
The DNA here is from genome assembly GCA_023313725.1 of Lithobius niger. Classification (NCBI taxonomy): domain Eukaryota; kingdom Metazoa; phylum Arthropoda; class Chilopoda; order Lithobiomorpha; family Lithobiidae; genus Lithobius; species Lithobius niger. Next base: position 1,098 of record JAHWFP010015347.1, on the reverse strand, counting down.
CGCCATCTTGGATGACGTCACTTCCGGTCAAAAGGTCCAAGGTCACGGGGGTATGTCTGCAAATCACATTTTACCACTACTAATCTCGTATACTGAATGAATGTTTCATTAGAGTATCACACTGTCATTGTGCAGAGACTGGACATAATAATTATTAGAAAAGAGTGTCTTTCGCAATTTAACTTAAATCGTTTGTTCCGTCCATTGCCACAATTAGCCTCTACTTCCAAGTCTGTTGCAACCCACGGTGATCTTACTCGTATACACAGGAGTGATCAGTGATTGTTTGCCGACTGTCTAAGCCTAGTCAGGGACCTCTGATTACTACACGCGGTGAGCAAATTAAGTTGTGATCCAATTTGATGAGTCGGCTACTACTAAACGAAGAGTCATGAAACTGGTGGCGTGATCACGGGTGGAAGGGGCAGACAAAGAAACGGGATGCTGTCAGAGGCTGTTAAACTAAAGGCTGTTCGAAGCTAGATTCTGACAGAAGCTGTCAAAAGCTTGCCTGTTGCTAACCAAATATTTAGTAATTAGGCGTCACTCACCATGGAAGTGAGTAATTAGTGCAGGACGTTTACTAAGCATAGTTTCCTGATAATCCTGCAAAAGTCATAATTTTTTTTCAAATGAGTCGTGCTTTTTTTTTACATATAATCAGGATTGAGAAAAAAAAAAAAACTCGACGCGGGTGGGGTTTTTTCGGGCTTTTTCAGATTTTGAGGCCAGGGACTAACTACAACAGTGCCCACCTCCCCCGTCTGAAATCGGAAAAAAAGTTATACTATGATATAATTTCCAGAATTGTGCTTAACGAGTTGGTTTAATCGTTAATCCGGCCTGCTTACGTTTGAAGGGCTTCCTTGTCTAACAGGCTGACAGGCTTGCACTGCAGTGCTCCTGCTGTGTGCTCGTCGCCGTTAGATTGGAGTTGTTGTTTGTTGGGGGTATAAAAAAAATTCACAAATCGCACAAATCGAGTGCATTACTCATACTCATTATAACTGATAATTGAGAGGAAAAAACGTTTGAGGCCGATCGGCCGTCCAGGCCCGTTTAGTGTCCGGCGGGCCCGGATATCGCGAGTCCAGCTGA
>JAHWFP010015346.1:13457-53795 GCA_023313725.1 Lithobius niger | reverse complement strand
AACCTGCCGAAGACCCAGGACTGGTAAGTTTATAGCATCCAAACTTAAATTTGGGTTGGATTTATGGTGCTATAAACATTTTACAGTGCCCAAAAAAGTGTGATTACTTCGTAACGAAGTGGACGCATGTTTTTTTTTTTTTAATCACTGAAGATGGGACGAATGAAGATAAATTTAGATTTTAAACTTCAGGAGTGTATGAATATTTCCACTTGACAAGTGGTGGACAACATTTAAAATTGTAGTAAATCCAGAGTAGAAACTGTATCTTGTGGCTAGGGGTTGTACATGTGAGCTGCAGTTTAGGGTTTAGAGGACCAGGAAAGGTTCTCAGCTTTCTACAAATTTTCGGCGAAATTCTAGAAATTTCATGTTGAATAATCAACTCAAAATTATAAAACAGTGACATGGACATTGCACAAAACTTGTCCCAACACCACAACACTCAAATATTTTAACTTGCCAATAGGCCTAGGAAAGGATTGCTACAATTTGTGCATAACTAGGATGTTTAGTTAAATTATGCATGCAAACACTTGTCTAGCCTAGGTAAATAACTAACATTTCTTTTCAAAAATCGCATTTTGGGTTACAAACGTTGCAAATGTTGGATGTTATGGGCATACCAAAAATTTGAGGTACAACAATCTTTGTAAAGTTTGAAGCGTTGTCCAAAATTAAACGTCTGCTGTTGTCAATGGCGTAACTAAGCAGTAAATCAACTTTTCATCATGAAACAAATCATTGGTTTTCAAGATTAGATGACATGACACTCTTAAGATTGGTAAACATTTTCTGCCTGTAAATAGTTTTAGCAGTTAACATTTTAAAATATAGCCTACCAAATTCTGTTTTATAGACACTACTTTTTTTTTTTTTTACAATCAACGTGATACAAAAACAAAATTGCGTCCAGATTTGTTCATTCTGGTTAACCATTTAAAGAAGTGATATCTTACGTTCAAATTGTACAATCTTAGTTATTAAGCAAATTTCCATAGTTTTTGCATCAGAATTTATTGCGATTAAAATAAGATTTAAAATTCAATTATAAAAAGCTGTCCATTGGTGACTCTCGGGATAAATTAAGAAAACTACCGCGTAAAATAAAAAGTTTAAATCACTAAGGTAAGGGGAAAAATTGAATTTTGCACTTCTCTGCACTAAATGAGGTTAGTAAATTTTGCTAAAATCGCAAAATCACGCTTGGGTGGTGGAGGGTTTCCAGCGGGGCTTCTAGATCAAGTGCCTGTATCACCTAAGTGCTTACGGATCCGGCTTGGGCTTCCCCACTAAACTGCTGGTTAGGTTCGTGGTTCCACACTCAATGACTTCATTAGCTATACAGCCGCTTATCACTGGCACAGGCCGATGTCGGTAGAACCTTAAATACGGTTCCTCCTTTACAAACTGATGCGTTTGGTATCAACAGCTGACACACTCCTCCTGCTGCCAAATAGGTGATGGGTGATTTTAACCCGAACAGGGACCATTACTACTCTTCCCGGTACAAAAAGAAATCATAGGGGACCTACCTTCGTTCAAATTCAAAAACTTGAGTTATTCATTTTAGTAATTGGGTTTAATCAAAATGAGGGTTAATAGGGTACCTCACGATCTTGCTGCTACGGCGGCTATGCCTTGCAATCAAAAGGGTGATCCTATCTGTTATGGAAAGGGGGTCCAAAAAGAATACAGCTTTAAACTAACCGTCCAAAGTGACATTAGTAGCCAAATGAAAAATGGAGTTTAAGTTGGTTACCTTGCGCGAGTTAACACTTAAGACCAAGGCGACCTACAAGAAGGGGAAAAAAAAAATTACCTTGCGCGAGTTAACACTTAAGACCAAGGTGAAAACAAAAAGGTACCTTGCGCGAGTTAACACTTAAGACCAAGGTAGAAACAAAAAAGGCATTGCTTCCCAGCAAAAAAAACTCCAGAATTAAGTTTTCCAAGTTAATAAGAAACACAGATCTGATCAACGCGAGTTAACACTTTAGACTTGACAGGTTCTGTGTCAAATTAAAACTACAACGGGTTTTTCACAATTTACAGCATTCGTTCATAGCAGTAAAATTGAGAAATGATACTGCCCTACTATCAAGTCTCCTCACTATGAATTAACCATAAATTGCCCGCATTTTCAACGGTTAGCATTAATACCATTTTCATCAAGCTAATTAGGTTCACTTAGCTGTAGCTTCTGGTGGGGTCAAAAATTTACAAAAGGAATTGTGGGCTCTAAAGAAGTGACACAAATTTATACTGGTGTTTGACCAGGTCACCTGTAATGGATGAAAATCAAATTTTGAAAGCTAATGAACATAAAACATGCAAATGAGCTGAACGAAATAAAATAAAATAACGTTAACACAGTTTTTCCAAATCATTCAAATGAGTCACCAATCTAGATCTTGAAATGTTTCCCTTAGCAGTTAGACTGGCAATAAAAAGTAGAAATATCAGACAAATTGGCAACTTTTAAAACTGAAAGAGTCTGGAATTACAAAGTTAAGTGAATTCACCAGGTATTTCGTCAACAACAGGTCTCAAGTTTGAAATATCTTGGTAACCTTTCTGCAAAAGACCAGTTGAAACTTCGCGAACTCGATAAACTTGAGGAGAAATTTTCTCCGCAATTTCATATGGTCCTACAAATTTTCTTTGTAGTTTAGCCGCGAAATAACTATCCTTGTGTGATAGAAAATGACTTTTTACCCAAATTTTATCACCAACTTCGAATTCCAGAGGTTTAGGAATACGAGCATTTAGCTTAGCATATTCGTAAGCTCGATCAGAATGTCTAATTCGCCGTAATCTCTCCAAAGTTTTACGCAAATTACTAGTCAGTGTAGCAGCCCAAAGAGGTAGTGGCTGATCTAAAGTGTCTTGAATGGGAGGGTCTGTTCCTATATTTATCTCTCGGCCGAAATTTAAGAAAGCTGGGGTGTAGCCAGTTCTCGAATCAACCGAGCTGTTTATAGAAAGCATAAATAAAGGAAGTTTCTCGTCCCAGTCACGCGGGTTATCACCGCAAAATTGTGCGATCATCCTACCAATTTTCTTACACTGTAGCTCTGCTGGGCTGTTAGACGCTGGATGGTAAAGGGTAGTAACTGATTGTTTAATACCAAAACGCCTGTAAAATTCCTTAGTAATTGAGCTCACCAGGGCGGCTCCATTATCACTCACCACGCGATGAGGTACCCCAAATATAGGGAAAACTTGATTAATTAACAGCGTGACAAGCGTTTTCGTATCAAACTTTTTACATGGGTAACAAAGGAGATATCCGGTGAACAAATCTGTTACAACCAATATATTGCGATTTTTACGCGGACTCTTGGTCATTGGCAGAGACTGCTTCCAATCTAAATGGATTGTGTGGAAAGGATGGTTCAAAGGAATGGTTTGTAGTCTACCAAGGGATCGTAAGCCATGGCCTTTATATTGTTGGCACAGATGGCATACCCGGACGAACCTATGGACCAATCTACTCATTCTTGGAAAGTAAAACAATTTCTGAACTCGTGCCAAGGTTTTTCTAGCACCGAAATGTCCTCCCGTAACCGTACTATGGTTAAGATCCAACACTTGCCTTTGTAAATTCCTGGGAAGAAATAGCTTTAGATTGGCTGACTCAAGGGGGTCATGCGCAAGGTCACAATATATTACACCTTGCTGGTCGTCATAGATGCAATTCGCTGAATATTTATCTACAAATCTCTGAATTGCGACCGAAGCAGCTTTCCAAGGTTTTCCCTGTAAAGCTAATGCTAACGTGTTCATGAATTCGTCTCTCCGAGTTTCAGCCGCTATCATTTCAACCGTAATTTGAGCTACCTCAACATTGCAGTTAAAACAATCGTTGTTGAATACATAAAATGGCTTGCTGAAATTGGGGATATGTACTTCCGTGAGGGGCGGATTCATGCGATCCTCGTCGGGAGTGGTGACACCTTCAAACATCCGTGACAAACTATCCGCTGGAGCGTTTAGTCTACCGGGTTGGAAAACTAACTTAGCGTCCAATGACGACAAGAATACCAGCCATCGGGCTATGCGCCCTCTGTTGTTCTTCTTGACGTCCATCAAAGTTAAAGGGTAGTGGTCTGTCACGCACAGTATGTCACCGCCTTCCACGAGATGGCGCCACTTTTTGAGGCCAAAAACAACTGCTAGCATTTCTCGTTCAGAGCAATTATAACAAGCCTCGGCCGAAGACAGTTTACGTGATGCCATATCAACTGTAACAGCATGGTCATCGTTTGGTCCCTTTTGGCATAACAAACAACCAACACCAGAGGCGCTGGCATCTGAATACAAAATCCATTGCTTGGTAGGATCAGGATGAACTAAAATTGGAGCATCTAATAAATAACTCTTGATATTGTTAAATGCTTCATCCTCTCTGGGACCCCAAGACAAATGTTTTTGTTTGCTGTTTCGCAAGATGTCTGTCAATGCTGAAATCCTTTCAGCAAATCGAGGCACAAATCTGCGAAACTAACTTGCTAATCCTACAAATTTTCGTACCTCTTTCACAGTTTTGGGTGTTGGCCAAGCCTGTAAAATCTGTACTTTTGCAGGGTTTGCTTTTACGCCATCGTCAGTGACCAAATAACCTAAAACGAGTAGTTCCTTAACCACAAACTCTGATTTTTTGAAGTTGCCTGATAACCCTTCATTCACCATCATTGACAATGCTGCTTCCAGGCCAATCAGGTGCTCCTTCCAGAGCCTTGAACCGATTCCAAGATCATCAACATAATCGATGCATCCTAGGTGACGTATCGGTTCGACACATTGCGCCATTGCACGACAGAAATTGGCTCCGCTGTTCCTCATGCCAAATTGAGCGCGAAGAGGAAGGTATTGGCCCTCAGTAGTGACAAATGACCCTATTTTGCCGCTCTCAGGGTCTAAGGGCACGTGCCAATATGCCATAGTTAGGTCCAAATTACTGCGGTATTTACATTTGTCGTAACGTGCAATGAGTGTATCAATTAGTGGTAGTGGAAATGGGTCACGCTGCACGTTCCGGTTGAGGGGGACGTAATCCACCACCAAACGAGACGTTCCGTCCTTTTTCGGCACCAAAAATACGGGGCAGCAGTGTTCACTAAAACCAGGAACTATTACGCCTAGGTCAAGCATATTTTTAACATGCTCGGCAACCTTCTGTTTACCTAAATAGCTTAAAGGGTAGGGGTGGCAAGCTACAGGAGGGGCTCCGCGAGTATCTATCACCATGGGAGGGCAGTGTTTAAATTTTCCTACTCTTGTAGAAAATGCATGGCGATACGTTACTAACAAAACAAAAAGTTGTTCCTTTTGATCTGAGTCCAAAATATCAATTTTATTCACTTTTTCACGGATCTCCTCCAGGGTGGGTTGTAGCTCTGCGTTGCCAACAATCGCACCTACAGTGGGAGGGAGCAAGCGCAAGGGGTTCCTACGGAGAGCATACACGTCGCCTTTGAATGGATGCCAAAACCAATAATTTCTATTATAGTTTAAAATCATCCCTGACCAAGTCAGAAAATCCGCACCTAAAATTAGTGGTTGGATGGCATCAGGCATCTCAATAAATGGGTAAACAAAAGAATGGGTTTTAATCTGAATGGGAATGATGAAAAACCCAGGGCAAATACCCCAGCGCCCATCAGCATATCTAACCCGATATTCCCGCTTTTTGAATTTGAAACCCAAATTAATCAAATCGTCGTGTAAGCCCTCATGCACAAAACTAAGGCTTGATCCACTGTCCAAAAGTGCATCGGCAATTTCATCCCCGATTCGCACACCAACGTAGCCACAAGGGCTATTTTGGGGCTCCTCAGGACCCTTAACTATACGGGGAAGTCCAAGATAATCTATTTTTTTGGGACGCTCAGCCCTTATCCCTCTGGGTATTCGATGAGGGTCGTCAGGTAACTGGCCACCGTACCAATGATCTTGCGGCGACGGCACTGCAAAGCCAGATTGAAGTTGTCGCCTGATTATTTTGGGTAAGGGGGAGCATTTGGATTTAACCCCTGAGTTGTCTGTGAGAGCTGGCTCACATTAGTGTTGACAGTCTTTGAAGCCCAAGCTGGGCGAAGCTCAGGATGCTTCATCCAACAATTTTTGGCTAAATGCCCAGATTTAAAGCATTCATTACAAACTACTGCCTGTCCTCTGGCTTTGTCTAAACCAGAAAATAATGATTTAGGCTGAGTTTTAAGCTGCTGATCGTTCTGTTTAGTTTGAGCAGTGGCAACAGTTGCTGGTTGAGAACGAGTTAAATCTGCAACTAACTTGGGAATAGAAAAATTGCCTGCCCTAACAGCCTCAACTAATTGTTTAGTTTGTAAACAGGAACTTATGTCATGATTAGCAGTGTTATGCAACTGACAAAATTTTCTCTCTGTTGCAGGTGCCGCCGCTGCAGGTGAAGACACTACAGGGACCTGTACAGAATTGGCAGAACGGCGTTGATTGTTTACAGACACGTTCGGGTTAGTCAAAGTAGGTATTGGTGCGTCAACGGATAAATTATGGCCAGTTTTTGAAGCTAAGTATGTTTCCATTCTTGTCGCATAGTTGTAAAATTCGACCAAGTTTGAAAAATCCCTCTGACAAGCATAAGGTTGAAACCTTTCAGACAGATTTTCTTTGATGATTTCGATAAGTTCCTCAACAGAGTAACTATCATCAAGTTGTGAAGTAATTGCCTCACATCTTCGAAAAAAAGTCTGGAAATTTTCATTTGACCCCTGAACTGTCTGACGTAATGCTGCGACTAAACGCCTATTTTTAGAAGGAGGGTGAAAGGTGTTTTTAAAAGCTGTACAAAATTCCCTGTAAGATGAAAAGGGTGGGTGCTGGTAAAACCATCTATAAGCTTCCTCTGTTAATGTTAAAGGAATGCAACAAGTTAAAAATTCCTCATCAGAATAACCTTTCACTTGCTTAATCTTAGACAGATCAGTCAGGAACACATATGCTGGAGTGGAAGATGCTAGCCCACTAAATTTAGGTAAATCTAAAGCCTTAACTTTAATGTCTATCCCTCTGTTCACAGGTGTAGCTGTAGAAAAAGGAACATTACCCAAATTCTGATCAGTGCAGGTTGGAAAATTTGGTGGATTGGAATCTGAAAAAGGCTGGTCTTGAACATGCAAAGGATAAGTTTGAAATTGAGTGTAAGGTGGCAAAATTCGGTCAACTTTTAAAGGTTTAACCAAGCTCTCATTTTTTTTATTAATGTGCAACTCCATTACAGCCTTTGACATTTTCTCAACCTGATCCAATTTATTTTCCAAAGCCTCATATCTATCCTTACAAGATTTAGAGCAAGAAACTCCTGAACTGGCTTTGCTACTGCAAGAACTCGAATGAGTCCTTAAAAGTTTAGGATTTGTTTTTAATTTAGAGCCGTTACGCACCTCTAAATCTAGATTAACTTTTGACTGGCCTGGCAACACATTAGACTGTAACTCAACTGATTCAACAAGTTGTTTAGGGATAGTATTCTTTGCTAAAGGAACCTTAACAGTTAAAGATTTACCTTTTGGTCTACTATTTTCAATCATTTGTAACTGAGAATCACTAAATGGAAAACCATCGCCCAAAACATGCACTCCTGAAGGATCAGGTAAGCTTACAGCCTTAAGTGATGCTAAATTGATGTTTTCTGAACTTACGTTTTTAACCCAATCTTTGCATCTAATTTCCTGCTCCTTTTCAGTTGAGGAACTAGTAATGCTCGACGTTCTGTGCCGTCGTGACTTCTGCATGGGCACAACACTGCCACACGATGAAGCAGGGTCAGTGACAAACCCACGAGTTGCTGCTAAAACTTCTGCAGGGGCTGACAGACGCATAGGAGGAGTTACTGGTTCTCTTCTGGAATTCTTCAGGGGGTCTGAATGGCGATGTTCAGCTAAACTCCTGGCTAGGATTGATGGTAAGGACTTCAATAAAAACTTCAGCTGGTCTGACGACAAATTTGAAGTAACATCGTCTAACTCCATTTCTTCTTCTCTAGAATCGATGGAATACTGGTCAGACTCAAAACTTCTGGCAGCTGACGAAGTTGTGCTCGGGAGATAACTTCCTTCAGATTCAGGTTGGCCAAGAATTGGTTCGTTTAAAAGCTGCTGTCTTCGAGGGAGTAAACGCTGAACAGGTGCAGAACATGGCTCAGGTACACTGCTTAATTCTTCCTCTCGAATCTTCTTCTGTAACAGCTTACGTCTAAAATCGTCATTTCTTTTAATGTCAGCTTGCCTGCCATCTTCATCCAATTGAGCTACAGATATCCTCTCCAATGGCTTACTACTGCTGGACCAGGACTGGTTGAAAACTGGAGTAGAATGAACTGGATTTGATGTAATTTTCTTACAAGCTTTCCTTGTCATCTGTCGTTTTCCACTACTTTTGCTGCTTGAAACATGTGATGGTGAACCATGGACAGAACGAGCCTCAGTTTCCCTCCTGGGTAGAGTCAAACCTTCGTTTCTAGCCAAACGTCCTGAAGGCCCAGGGCTAACTGGTGATGAATGGAAATAAACATTGGTTGTTGGTGAACTCTCTGGCTGATACTGCAGGAACCTGCTACTGTAATCCACGTAAAAAGGGCTTGAAATTGGGAATGGATTCACCTCTTCACGCTGATCCAGAGCTTTTATATCGTCCAAAACAGTTGATGGCGTCACAGTCGTGGTGAATCTGGATGCTTCCAGCCTCGCTTTTGTTGCACGAAGCGGGTAACGTGGCGTGTCTTCGTCCATTGTTTTTATAAAAACTTATACACTGCCCTAAACGGGTACAGGACAGGGGATTGGAGGGATTTGGCTTCTCCTAACAACCCTGACAACTTCATTTTTATGACTCCAAGATCCTCAACATTGCATGAGAAATTGGGGGTTCGAAATTCAAATTTTTAGCGTTTTGGCCGAAATGCACCAAAAATGTAGGGACAGAGATGTGGGGACATGGGCGGCCCTAACGTGATGAATCTAGAGTGTGTGGGAATCAATAATAAAGAGACTTGGCTGGGTTGAATATTTGATGGTTCATTACTGTTGGATGTTATATACAGCCTCGCCTGCCACGACTTAAGCCAAACAGTTCTTAATTATGACAATGTGATGGGTAAGATACAATGCTTGACAGGGACATGAAAACTTAAATGTGGCGGACTGGGGAAATTGGGGGAGGAAAAGGAACAAATTTCTAATAGTAAGGCCCAAAGATTACTTACGGGAAGTTTTAGGGTGGAATGCTGGTTTTGGAATGAATAAATAATATTTGATTACTTAAAATTAACAATATGTTGGCAAGGCAGAGCGCATGCTTAACAATTGGTTTGAGTTCGGCATGCACAACAATATAGTGACTTGAATTTCAATAATAGAGGCAGGGCACACTTAAGATCGTCATCCAGGCTCAGCTCAAGGGAATCAAGATGCTGGGTCAACAGTCCCAGCATCAGTTCGTCCAATATTGACGTTAACAGGAGCTGAGGCAGGATGAGTCACTACAGTAATTTAGTCTTTAGCATTTAATTTTTTTTCTGTCTTTGTGTTACTGCTAAACAATTATTCTGTTGTCCTGAATTTGTCCGTATATAAAACTTCAATGAATAAATCCAAGTTTAAAACGGGTAATAAAATAGTACTGCGAAAAGCTACGCGTCATTACTGATTGTTACTGAGAACAAAAATTTAGTAACTCGCTCCTCGTTGGTTCGCTGACGCTAGACTATTGTTGATAGACGTTCCAGATAATTTCGAAAAAAAAATTGGCAACAATCATGACGTCATGTATTGTTGAGGCATTGTTGGGTGATTGTTTCCGATTGTTGCAAATGGTTATTTTTCGTTAATTTAGGTCATTTAACACCCAGCTCGGACTTTAAAAATAAGCCTACACAACGAACGGGTTAATTTGCTTTCTTTTGACAAACTTCTCATATTTGTAGCCTTCTACTTTCAGAGGAGAAGATGATCATCCCCAACCAAGCACCCAATCAACCAAGCATCCAACCAAGCATAAACTGCATCTTTTTAATGAGGAGAGACTAGCGGAGTCGCTCGCTTCGCTCGCTCATTCCGCCGCGTTTCGCTGCGCTCGAGGAGATTTATTGTTGCAATACTTATGCAAAGACGGATAATTCCACACAAAAAACAAACGGTTACTGCGCCTACTCTTTTTTTTTCTCAAGATTCAACAGATTCATATTCACTACTGAATAAATATTTAGCCTACTACTTAATAACTGTATTTAGGAAAAAATGCTGTTTCTGATGACAAACGCTGATTTTCGTTCGCTTCGCTCACTCAATCAGTGCACACATTTTCTCAGAAACGTGACACCGGCCCACACATCACTTGTAATTTGTGTTAGTACTAGACTTTACAATATAGGTTTTCTTGTTTCACGTCCTGCTCAGTTAAGATTTTTCCATTGGTTTCTTATCACTTCACTTTCTCATGACCCCTCACTTGGCGAAACAGCTGCAGAAATCAAGTGAAAACGCCACGGTTCCAATGATCTTTTATCCATCGTAGAAAGTCGTTCGTTTGCACTACTGAATAAATATTTAGCCTACTTCTGTTTCTGATGACAAACGCTGATTTTCGTTCGCTTCGCTCACTCCTCAGAAACGTGACTGAATCCATGTAACAACCCAGAACTACACATCACTTGTAATTTGTGTTAGTACTACCCTCTACATGGGTTTTCTTGTTTCATTTATTGGAAGAATTTTTCTTTACGTCCTGCTCAGTACAGATTTTTTCCATAAGCGTATTATAAGTGAAAACGCCACGGTTTGAATGTGAGTTAGGCCTACACAAGACGCTAACTCAAAGGGTCTAACGAGCGTTAACCACTCCTGGCCACTAACTTGTAGCCAAATAATAATAAACGCTTTTTATGTTTTAGTACAAGTAAGGAGGGTGCCGGCTGATGATTTTACGTAAACACTAATGCTCGAATATTGCTGTTTGAAATGATACAGATGCACACGTAAAAATATTCTTGGCACCTTTTTCTGGTGTCAATTTAGTTTCTACGCGTAATTTAGTATATAGCATTTAATCTTTTTCTGTCTTTGTGTTACTGCTAAACGATTATTCTTTGTCCTGGATTTGTCGATGAGATGAATGAGTCCAATTTTAAAACATAATATGTAACGCAAAGCTGCGCGTGTTAACTGATTATTACTGAGAACAAGTTATTGACTCGTTCCACGTTCGTCGGTGGCCATAGTCCATTGTTGATGGACGTTCTGAACGGCTTCGAGTCCACGAAAAAAATTTGGGCAACAATCATGACGTCATGTATTGTTGCGGCATTGTTGGGTGATTGTTGCTGATTGTTGCAAATGGTCATTTTTCGGTTATTTAGGACCCAAATCGGACCTTAAAAATACGCCTACACAAAGAACGGATTAATTTGCTTTCTTTTGACAAACTTCTCATATTTGTAGCCTTCTACTTCCAGAGGAGAAGACGAACTGTCCCAACCAACCAAGCATAAATTGCATCTTTTTAATGAGGAGAGATTTTTAACCCAACATGTCTTTTCGTTAAACCGAGACACGTTCCAGGTGGTAATGGTGTGGAGAGCTACTTACTTAATTTGGCTATAGCACTAATCTTGGCTACAGGAATCATCTACAGACAGTTTCAATAGGTATACGAAAAGCGCATTTTTTTTTGGGGGGGGGGTCACATTATCTTTGGACCTTGAGTGGGAGAAGGGGTTAAGATTTGTTCATGGTCTGGAAGGGGAAGGGGTCATCGAAAATTTGGTGGTGACATTTTCATTTCATCCAGCCCTTCCCCTATCCCCATCCCCCCCCCCTCCCCCGGACATAAATAATGACTGGTCTCTTAGTGGAATTCCATGTTTCGTTTGCTCGGAGGCGGCAAGCTCGTCACTCGCGAACTCGAAAATTGCATTTTAAGCAACCTACGGTCTATTGTAAATAACATGGTCAAATTATGGACAATCTGTCATTTTCGAGCTAGGCGAGTGACGAGCAACCATGGGCGAATTTTGAACAACTCTCCTCTGAACCGGTCAATTCGCAAATGCATAGTGTTGCAGTGTTGCATTGGGAATTTCCAGCAGCACAGTCAAGAGCGGCAATTTTAGAGAATCATTAATTCAGAATCTAATGATTCATAGAAGCAAAGGCAACGCATGTGAATTTTTCATAGTTCCTACGTTTGCTACTACGCTGTATGTTTGCTTTCCAGAATATGCGTTTGTCATATGCAGTCTAACACGGAAATATGTTACAAGGGTATTTTTCCGTGGGAAACAGCAACAAAAAGCAGAGAATATGAAATTTGAACCAAGCAAAATCTACCGCAGCAATGAAATGGGCCAAAAAAAATTAAATCTTACGGTTAAATCTTACGGTAATTTATTTGTGAACTGCACGGCGATTTTGAACTATTTTTTTTATCAAGATTTTGGCGAAAGGCAAAAAAAAAGGTGTCCAATATTATTCTTTTCACAAATAAAATAAAAGCCTGCGAAGTGAAGACAAAATTATTTTTCAATTTTTTTTCGTGTATGTTGAAGAAGGAAATTTCGTCGCAGTTTTAAGTACAATTAAACAAAAATTTGTTACAGCTGACGGTTAACAGGGCACAACAATAAACATTTAGAACATGCATCGGCCATTTCAATTTACGGTTTATGTGACTACAGTTGCCAAAAACGGACGAGTTAGAGCGGAGGATGTAGATAGAATATTTACGTTTATTTCAAACCCGCCCGTTGTTTTGTTGTTTTGTTTTCTCTCATACTAACATACTTTCCCCTTGAAACTGAGGCTTAAGATTGGGTAAATATCCCATTTGATATGGGCGGTTTAACAAATCATTGCCGGTTTACAACCGTTATCATCTCTGGCAGTGCGGAACTGTAGGGGCACACGGTAAATAATTATTCTACAGCTTCCCCAATCAAACCTGCCAGAAAATAAGAGTAGGAGAAAAACTCTGGCAAGCGGAGAGCAAGCTCCCCTTATTTCCCCCCCCCCCCCAAAAAAAAAGACCCAAGAGAAACAAATATCAAACTTCAGTGCCAGTACCTATTTCTTAGACGCAGTAAGGAAACATAGCCGGAAAGCATCCGTTTTAGCCACGCCACCAACTTTACAAACTCGAAAAAGAAAAAACGCGCGACAGATGGACGCGCGCGGGGGTGGCGGTGGGGGGGATTTTGCTTCTGCATAACAAGAAGTTGATTTTTTATTTGCTTTAAAAAAGGACAACCTATTTGTTTTTTCTTAAAATAGAAGGATAGGTGAGTTACCCCACGTTTTCGTTTTACATTATTGGCAGGTGAAGACAGGCAACAGCTCACTGTCTAATGGCTGATAGGTCAATTGCACTGAGGTGGGCCACTTTAATCGTTTAATATTTTTCCCAGTTATGTTCGATTTTGTTTCCTTCTTTGTTACAAAGGATAACAAGATGCATTTGTCAGAGACCTAGCGTTGCTGACTTTACAATCATGAGCAAACAAATTCTAATAACCAGCAATCAGTGCCGTTGCCAGAATTTGTTTTTTCACCCACAGCAGAAACCAACTTTACCAAGCGTTCTATTGTTTTCAGAGAGTAATAATCAGAGTATAGATAACCCCTCACCTTAACAATTTCTTGTTACCGAAGTTTATACCCACAGCAGTCACTGTGAATGCTGTGAAATGGCTACGGCCCTGTCAATGCGCGTAGGCATGCTTTCTTGAGGGGAAGGTGATGACGTGCCAGCATGAGCCTAAGTATTTTCCAATTCTTTATTCAGATCTCCCCACCAACCCCTCTTTTGCCCGCTCCTCCCCACCCCTCCAAAAAAAAAAAAAGCTGAACTGCTCAGTCGGCAAAATAATGTCATGTCGTGTAAGGTAAAGTATATTTGATTCACAAAAACAAGAATTTTCTCTACTCTCCTACCCACAACTTCATTCTCACAGGCACGTTATTTTTTTCCCGTTTTAAACTTGATAAACTTACAGCCTTTATACCGAGCCCCATCTTCCCCATATTATTATCGAATCTAGGCAACAAAAAAAAAATCCAAAGGGAAAAACCCACGGAAAAAATCCAGCAAAAAATCCAGAGGAAAAAATCCTTAGAAAAAAATCCAAAGAAAAAAATCCACGGAGTAAAAATCCAATGCCATTTTTTTTTCATATTGTGTTAAAGTGAGGTTATGTTTTAGTTCGTGCTACGAAACACATTCAAAACTACTCACCAAGAGAAAACTAAGCATTTACGAGGAGATGCAATGAAAACTTAAAGCCCTTTGTAAGCAATACGCCGAGGACAGTCGGGAATTAAATCGAGATTTTGCGAGCAGTTGCGCTCAACATCCGATTACGGTAAGGCATTTGCGTATACATATTAACAAACAAACTATAAACTAGGTTTGGTGTTATTGGGACACCCCTTTCTATTTTAATGCAATGACCATCAACTTACGTTGTTTGATATTTTATGCTTTGTAAAATTTTACTTACTGATATTGCAGAACAATTGGCCATCTCCCCTCCCATTTCTACACGTGTTGTAATGCCATCAGGGAGCTTTGTGACCCTGCCAGGTTTAACCTTGGTAGTAAGGCAGTAGTGACTCTATCCTGCCTTCCTTATTACCGTGCTATTTTTAAACGAGTGTATTTTTAATCTGTACACGCTTTAGAATTTTGTTTTTTGCAGTTTAGTATTTTGGGGGGAGGGGGGGGGGGGCGCCACAAGGTCCTTCCCATCAATTATATACTTCGGGTGAATCATCACGCAGACCAGGCAGGCTCTTGGTAGGACGAAGATGGACCGATTCGACCAAGTCGATGTCTTTTAATAGGAAAAGGGACTACACCAAAGTTACAATAGTGGTCGCACAACTACTTTGAAAGCCCAGCCCTTAGTGGACAAATTACCAGAGGTAAAACACCTATTCACAATAATTGCGAGTAGGCGGAAAGCCAGTGCCACTATTTTTTGGCAATGAAGGATAGACTTCGAATCAGAAGTGAACCAGATGCCCTAATCCTGTACCTCAGACACCGACGGTAGAGTCATAACGCCCAAAAGATAGATGGGAAAATACTAAGGTACAAAAAAATAATGAAATAAAAAAGTGGCATTGGATTTTTATTCCGTTTTTTTTTCTTTGGATTTTATTTCCTCTGGATTTTTTCCTCTGGATCTTTTTTCCTGGATTTTTATTCCGTGGATTTTTTCTTCCCGTTTACCATTACTATCACCTTCGTACTGCTTTGGAGTTTGAGAGCTATTTCATTAATTCAGGAACAAACAGCTGCCAGTCCGTTCCTGACTAGTCGAGCTTTTATTTATGTAACGACAATGCTAGGCCGTAATTGTGCTGCCAATACAAGTCAGTGCCGCATAGTCCACGCTGTTAGTGCAAATACATTTCAGTTCCGGCAACAAGCTACATATTGCACATGGAAGCTGCTCACATGTTGTAGTTTCCAAATCCGCCGGGAGACACTCCCGGAAGTGATGACGTATAGCCGTGATGACGTCACAAAATGGCCACCATGCGATTTACTAAATCTCTATTATCTCTGGAACTAAATGATCAATCCGATCGTGCGACCTATCGTTGGAAAGATAATTTAATTTGCTAAAAGAAATGCTAGAACAATGTACGCCGTAAATTTATTTGTTTCTGCCTAATTTGAAGTAAAGCACATTATGACGTCCTCAAAATGTCGACCATGCAATATACTAAATCTCGTGCGTCTCCGGAACTAATTGATCAATCTTATCGTGCGACCTCTCGTTGGAAAAATAATTTTATCTTCTAAAAGAAATGCCTGAACAATGTATCCCGTAAATATTTCAGTTTTTGTTTAATGTGAAGGAAATCACAATGTGCATGTAATTAATTATTGTTGCTTTATATGTGTTCTTTTAGAAACGGTAAATTATTAAGCTGTGTCGTATTGTTCACAGTCCGAAACTTGAGCAGTGGCCTTCACAGCCACACGAAAGTGTACAGGAAATTCATTGTTTAATATGGCATCTCGTATCTTTCTTAGTACACTTGCAAGCCTATAGAGGCTACGTTACCCCAGCAGCTGTCATCCATCCCAGAATGTCAATTCAGCCGATTCTTGTTGCCACCCTTTAAACAACTGTCTGAACTGTCTTGTCATTACCCTGATTCTGATCACCTCATTCTGCAGACTATGAAGGCCTGCGATGCTACCTTGTCTGCATTCCTATTTTGTTTTACATGCGATGATGACTTCAGAATGCTGTCTGCCCTTCCTGGTGTTGCAATACAGGCGTGAACAAAGTTTTCATTCTAGCCACTACCTGCTAACTCATTACCAATCACTGAAATTACAGCCATTTCTATGTGCAGCTTTGTGATGGTTGATCGGCCTTAAACTGGTGTCTGCGATGGATTAATCTTCTTAAGAATACTTATTATGATGTTTATGGCACGGCGAACCATGGATGTGGAATTTCATATCCTAGTAGTGGGAGAAGAATTTATGCGTATTTACCTTTGAAACCTTCATGGATGTTTTGACGGGACTGGAGGGCTACCCCAAGATAACACTTTACCATTGTGGGCAGCCTTGCTTCTGGTGGATTCTGACCAGTCCATAATTTCCATGGGTGCAGCAATGATTTTTTTCTTCGCCGGTGTAATTTAACATTGGTAACGGTGCAACACATGAACATTTAGTCGTGTGCGAAGAATACTTGTAGAAGACTGGGGCAAGCCTATTCTGCTTTATTCTTCGATTATCCTAGGTTGAGACTGGTTGTCACAGACATACCTTCTGGTGGATGAAAGATGCGACATACCTGTTTCATGGAATGAGTTCGCCGATGTACTAAGGCTGTGTTATGATGTATATTATCAATTGCAGCACAAGTGTATGCATTATAGACAACAAAACGCATAATAAAATCAACTTTAATTACACATATAAAGTGGCAATAATTATGTGTATATTATATTTTCCTTCAAATTAAACAAAAGAAACTTACGGTATACATTGTCCTTGTAGTTCTTTTGGCAAATTAAATTATATTTCTAACAAAAGGTCGCAGGATAATATTGATATATTCGTTCCGGAGATACTACAGATTAGTATACCGCATGGCGGTCATTTTTATGACGCTGCAATATGTTTTTCTATACATTAAACAAAAACTAATACGGAAAACTAATACGGAAAACAATGCTCTGGCATTTCTTTTAACAAATTAAATTATCTTTCCAACGATAGGTTACACTATAAGATTGATCTATTAGTTCCGGAGATACACGAGATTTAGTACATCGTATGGTGGCCATTTTTAGGAAGTCATAATGTGTTTTCCTTCATATTACGCAGAAAGTAATAGATTTACGGCATACCTTTTTCCGGTATTTCTTTTAGCAAATGACATTATCTTTCCAGCAATAGGTCGCACGTTAGGATTGATCGATTAGTTCCGGAGAAAATAGACATTTAGTACGTCGTATGGTGGTCATTTTCATGACGTCATCACGGATTACGTCGTCACTTCCGGAAGTGTCTCCTGGTGGATTTGGAAACTACAATGTGTGTACAGCTTCCATGTGCAATATGCAGCTTGTTTCCAGAACTGAAATATTTTGGCACTTTTTTCGCTAACAGCATGTACAGTACCAGCAGGACAAAAATGAGGGGCTAGGGATAATAGGGCCACCTACCCCCTCTACAGAAACCAAACAGAACAAAAGTGCAAAATTTACGTTTATTTTCTTCATTGCGTTTTTTTTTTTTGCTTGTACCTGTCATAATACTACATAAATTCTGCCAGAATATGTGAACTGAATATGTACTCTACAGAAGCCGGATTCGGCAGTAATGTACCATTAGATGCTTCAGTTGCTCGGAATGCTCTAGGGAAGCTCTCCCCCAGACCCCGAGCTGGATTTATAGGTTCCCCTCCACAATATTTCTTGTCTGTGCCACTGCACAGAGAACGGACGGAGGCTCTTTCTGATTACCGAACCCTTTAGGCTGACAAGTTTCGATGACTCGCATTTTAAACAATATTTAGCACTAACATAACCAGTGACAACGAATTGAAACATATATGAATGTGTAAAGGATTTTGAATAGGGCGCCTCGTTAACATCCCCCCCCCCCACCATTGCCACACCACTCACATGATAAATCCCCCCCCTCCCCCCGTATTATCCCCTTTTAAAGTAAGTACTGAAAATATTTCTAGGAATTTCTGCTTCATAGTTTTCATGTTGCATAGTTGTCTAATCTTATTTTTCGCTGCCCCTTCCTCCTCTCCCTGCTTCGGAACAGAAGTAACCATAAAAATGCACTTTTGCACTGTGTCATATAAATGAGACGAATAAGAATTTTTTTTAGCAATTATCCTATAGCATAAAAAATACCACGAAAAGTTAAAGAAACTTTTTTAATAAAACATACGATTTTTTAAATAAAATGTCATTCATTGTAAAATGTCTTTCATTGTAAAATCAGCTAGAGTAGAAATCGACCATACATAATAAAGGCTTCTCCCAGTAAAAACGCTGTAGCATACACTTTACACTTCAAGGGTTTCACACCATTATCCATTCGACTACACTGCGACACACTTTTACAACGAAACTGTAGCTTTTTTAAATTTTCACTAAAGTGTCTCATTAAAATAACGTCGACTATCATTGCTATATTTCTTACTTCAAAAACGGCTGCTAACAAAAATATGTCGCATTTAAAAGTAGTCTATTTCTTTTTATTTTGTTTGAATTGCGGCACCACTAAGGTTGTATTTCCAGGTTTTCATATCGTTTTGTATTCGAATACACATCGTCTCATATTCACGTTAAATAAGAAAATTACACACTACAAACTAGATTTAAGGAATAATCAGTAGAAAAATCCATTTACGCTGCACCAAGCTTCATTCACCAGACGTTGCAGTTCCTCATTGGCTTCTCGTCACAAAAGCATTATGACACTTCTTGCCCCCATGTTTGCACAAAACGCAACTAAAGTAAGTAAGTAAGTAAGTAGTTTATTATGCGTACAACGTGGTAACATTAAACACTGCATTATGCAGTGTGGAGCCTAATACAAAATAACTGAAGGCACACTACAGAGTTCAATCAAATGGAAGTTTAGAAAAACAAGCAAAGCAAACACAAGGAATTACTGAGGAGAAAAAGGAACAGTAATAACAAGCAAATCCTACAAACAGCGACAACCAAAGGTTGATAAGAGTCACAGTTGCGCTCAAGGGGCCACATCATTGCGTAGAATAACACAATCTTGAACTCTCCTGTGAAGCTCGTCCACAAATTCGCTTCCAGTCCGGGAGTTAAACTACCTCCCATACTCCAGAAGGGCGTTATTAATTTTACAACCAAACGTAGTACGCCATCCATTAGTGCCACCAAAAATGCAGACACGCTTCATTGTTGCTGGAGAACTTCGACCACCCACGGGACTTCTTCACAGCTAAGTGGTAAGCCTGCACAGCTTCATTCCAAAGAGCCTTAGAATTCCGAGTGCAGAATTCTAGGCCATAGAGGTGAAGAGCGCAACCCTGCATAACATGCCACAGATCTTCGTGTGCCATAATATCCCGAAAAATCATATGGATTGCGTTGCCCTGTCTTGCAAGATTCTGTCTGATGTACTTAAGTTCAACGTCCGAGGATAAGTTTGAAGTAAAAATGATCCCAAGGTAGGTAATCTGATCGACCCACAGAATTTTGTTTCCCAGGATGGTGATCACACTCAATTTAAGGTTGGATAAGTTGCCTTTACAGAAGCAGATACACTTAGTCTTAATCAAATTGCATCTCAACTCGACACGTTCAAGATTGGAAACCAGAGATTGGACAACCTTCTGGAGGCCACTACGACTAAGGCTCAAGCAGATGATATCGTCAGCATAAGCGATGAAGCAAACTCTGTGGTTACCAATATACCAACCATCCATATTCTGTTCAGCAGACGTCAAGGCATCGTCAAGGACAGCAGTAAACAGGCACGCAGACAGAGGGCTACCTTGTCTCACACCTTTGTAGAACCGAAAAGGAGTGGACAGGGCATCAGCCCAACTTAATCCTAACTCTCTCATCGTCATAAAGGGAAATCTACATGTCAGTAATATTCTTCTTAATATTACGTTTAGCAAGGCATTCCCAAATTGTATCCCTAGGGATACTATTAAACGCTTTTGAGATATTTACAGCACAGGAAAACACGCATCCACCACGGGAGGTACCTTTCTCAATGATGGTCTCAAAGCACCTTAGCGGCCATCTTGGATGGGTGATTACGTTTGTATGCAAACTGAGAGTGGGAGGCACGGAGAGAAACTTTAGATTCAGCAAGAATGACGCGGTCGAAGATCTTGGACCACGGCGAGGTAATGCACAAGGGCCGGTAATAGTCGCTTGAGCCTAGGTAAGGATGCCTACCATTAGGAATAGGGGTCACAATAGCATCCTTAATAATTGTAGGGGCAAACGAGTGTCTGAAAGCACATTGAGTGACAGCAATCATGCCAGCCCAAAGAGAAGGGCCACTACATTTAATATGCTCAGCTTTAATGCCATCAGGGCCAGCAGCCTTGGCATTCCGAAGGCAAGAGATAGCGGAACAGATGGATTCTTAAAGAAATCGTGAACTTGCTTGAGGCAGGGATCCTCTCGTATAGGGGAAGAATGGGCATCGAGGTTATTAACAAGCAATTTCTTCCAATGTTATTTAGATTCCCAGAGACCCCATCGATGGAACTCGCGTTGTGGGTTCTTCCCATTCGGTCAGCGTTCACCTTACCCCAGAACAAGGAAGGAGTCAGTTTATGATTGGCCTTAGTGAATTCATGAAGCTTGATCTCATGCTTATGTGTCTTGATCCAACGTATGGCACCTCTGAAAATCCTTCTCTT
The DNA here is from genome assembly GCA_023313725.1 of Lithobius niger. Taxonomy (NCBI): domain Eukaryota; kingdom Metazoa; phylum Arthropoda; class Chilopoda; order Lithobiomorpha; family Lithobiidae; genus Lithobius; species Lithobius niger. The sequence goes on along the minus strand of JAHWFP010015346.1, from coordinate 32,833 downwards.
CTCCGTTCTAGTTTCAAACAAGTCACTATGTTTCTCCCTACCGACGTCAGTCCAGTCGTAATGTGCATTCACATAAACTTCTTACTTGTCTCTAACATACATATCCCAGCCACTGATACCACGAGTCTTGTTTCTACTCTTTCTAGCTCTTCTGTTCCTCGTGCCAATGCAGCATTGTTCATCAGCCCACCTCATAGTCTCATTCAGAAAGACGCAGGCTCCATCAATGTCAAGAAGATGCTGTGGAATCGTGCACCCATTATCTGTACAGTCCAGGACATCAGGGGGAGAAGAGCAAGCCATGCATTCGGAAATAAAGTTTCTGTAGGCAGCCACAGTATCAGGATCACGTTTTTTTCCTGTCAATGCCCAAGTGATTACGCTGAGTAAGCGGGTCGCTGAAGTTGGCTAAAGGAACCACATCAGTGGTGGCCTCGACGAGCCACCCCTGATGTGATCAGAAGAGAGAAACGCATCAAGGGTATCCGTCCTGACCACAAGATGTTGGACACTAGCACTTCCAAAGAAATGATCAAGCCATGCGACGGTTCCGTCGAAGTTGCTCACATACGTAAATCTATCCCAGGTAGCGTCAAAATCATCCACAGGGGCAAAGTCAAGCAGGGCCAGGTAGTGCTTCAACGTTTCGAGGAAAAAACCTTGCCTAGAATAGTCAGTGTTGAAGTCACCAGCTACAACGCACAGTTGATAAGGATCGGAAGTAAAGCAAGCAGAAATATTATCCCAAAATTACAAAAGAATTTCGCGGCGATCGGATTGTCTCGAGTCCGTGGGGGGCATAACAGTTAATTACTTTCCAGGTAGTACCACCATTTTCTAGGTTAACCCACAAAACTCTCTACTAAGCACGCAGACAGTTCCATCCCTAATAGTAAAGATGTTCTTCCACCACAAAATATGGCCTGCCACGTCTAGAGGAATTCTCAGAATCCATTGCACTGAAGGCTTTGCAGTGAAAGTCCTGATGCACCCTATGTAGGAGAGGCCCTTCAAAGTCATACAGCCACGTCTCCTGAAGCAATACAATGTCATTAATGTCACAGAGGTCATGAATAAGCAAGAGGGAATTTCCGGCACCACAGCAGTTCCATGAAGCAAAGTGGAGAGAATCAATGTTGGCGAATTCTGTTATCATTGGGATTTTTCGAAAAGGGCTTAACTCTTATCCCAGCTGGGGAATGCTTCTTCAAGAGGACTAAAGCACGTAGATGGAGTGGTATATCAATCTGGAAAGAAGAGTTCCAGGGTTTTTTGATCGTATGATTAATGATCCTATGGACAACAATTCTAGGATCTTCGCCTGCCACACCCACAATGAACCTCTGAAGATACAGGTAAACATCAAGTGGTGTCATGTCGACATCGCATCCTCCAACAAAAAATCTCGTAATTCTACCGGAAGGTCTGACCCACTTCTGTACTGAGCTGTCTCCATTACCTTCCTTAAGGCCATTCTGATTGCAATAACCATTATTTCCAGACTGCAAGCCGTGTCCCATCATCGTGCCATTGTCGTGACCATGTTGGTCACGGTCAGTGCCAAGTCCACAGGATTCCGAGCTAACATTACAACCAGACTTTGTCGGAGGTGAATCGAAGTCAGCCGAATGAACCATATTAACCTCTTCAGCCGGGAACCCTCCAGAGTCCAAGCGGGCCTCACCTCCCCTGTTGCGTCGAAGAATGTAAAAATGTGCAGCAGAAAATCTCAAAAATCATAATACGACGTGTCACACTTTAGATATAATCAGCTTCTTGTCTTTTAACTTTAAATGTGCAACAGGTAATCGCAGATATGCCTTTCCACAAATTGGACTCTAAAGGGCTTCTCTCCAGTATGAACATGGGCTACCAACAAAATAATTGCACTAGGTGAGTAAACATTTTCCGCCATATTATCATACTATTTTCTTGTTGTTTATAAAGTTGAATTTCCTCATCTACCCATTCTGGCAATTGACTTGGCAGATTTCACATTTTTAGTTGAAGCACGACTGGCACATCACATAACACATGTCATGGCATTCTTCATAACCAAACTGCTTCGTGATTGGTTAAAAATAATATCGAAAAGAGTTTAGAATATAGCTTAATAAATTTTATTCGTCTGAGAATCCCAAAGAATACTTTAAATAAAAATTTATAAATAACATTGAGAGCCTACAAACAAGCTGTAAATGATACTGAAGCTTTAAAAATCACAAATTATTAGCGCCATCTAGTTTTGTAGATTGAAAGTTTTGGCGCTTTAGTTCCAAGTGTGGTCGAGGTGAGTCTCTGTGCTCGGTCAAATGATAGGTCACCACCATAATACAAATTTGTTACTCATCATTCCTATGGAACTTTTTATGTACTCATGGTATAGGTTATAAAGAAACGCAATGTTCAAAAGACGTGAATGATGCGTAACATTTGGAAATAATTAACGAAAGGTTACAATTGAAAGACAAAAGAAAACATTGTGTAGACATGTCTATTCAAAGTAACGAAAGTAAGGGGTATTATACAACCTTACTCGCAAAACGCAGTTAAATCAGAAAATGAACACCGATAGAAAGCAGGTAAGGCATAAATGAACTTGTATCGTAGGTTGTCAAAACGTGAAAAAAAAGGAGTTATGGGGCGAAAACCACATGCAAAATTTTGACTTGCATTAAGTTAATACGGGTGGGTTAGTAATTATGCAAAAAGTAGAAAATTTTCTTATTAGTATTAAAACACGCTTAAGCGTTTAAAATACGGATGTAAGCCTTAAAAAACTTAAAGCCTTAAAGGAAAAGATATTAGAAAAAAGAACTAAAGAACTAGAAAAAAGATCTAAAGGATCGTATATTATAAAAAGACGTGTAAGCCATCAGCATCGCACTAATACGTGAAAAAGGATCTCCAGCATCCCAAAAAAAAGCTGGAGCTTCTTTAACACGTGTTAGTGCGACTCTAATGGCTTAGATGACTTTTTCTAATATCTGTTCCTTTACAGCTTCAAGTTTTTTAAGACTTACATCCGTATTTCATACTCTAAAGCGTATTTAATAGTAATATCTATTATATTTTTTCTTGTTCCGGCAAGAATAATAAACAAAAAATATTACAATCACCTTAAAATAGCTGTTATAAGAGAGCCCTTTTAATACGAATTTTAAGGTATAAAAATTGACTATCGGATCTTCGGTTCAATCTCGACATTAGAGCAAAATTTCCCCAACAAGAAGAAGAAAAACAATTGTGTCAGATTAAAATAGCATTCAAAAGGCCCTAGGCCTTCTTCATATCTACGTTTTAAGCTATAAAAAATTGAGCATTGGTTCAATCTCCAGGTGTAGTACAGCTGTTATGGGCCAGAATTTAGATTCATCATACATATCGAGCTAAGAGCCATGAAATTTGATACAAAGTCAATTCTTAACTTATAAATCAAGATAGGTATGGAACCTCTCGAGAGTTCCCTATGGCCACTTCCTGTGACCCCACCACACTCGACTGGCACTGTTGAGGAATGGCACTCAGCGTGTCGCCGCAGTCGCCGTGAGGAGGTGGTGTTGGCCCGTTTGCGCATTGGTCACACTCGACTTACTCACTGTTTCCTTTTGCGGGGGGTTGACCCTCCTGAATGTTATTGGTGTCGGCGGCCAATTACGGTCCGGCACTTCCTTGTTGATTGTTGCCATCTTGATGATTTTCGTCGTCGTTTCCATCTTCCGCATGACATTGTGCGTCAATTGGGCGATAAGTCTGTCCTCCTGTCCGGTGTTTTTTCAATTTTTGCAGGAGGTACAGATGTATGACAAGATTTAGATTAGGGGTTTGAATAATATCTCTGTAATGTGTGGTGCAGTGGCAACCCGGACCACTGCACTGTGACTAAGGTTGGCGCTAATGACCAAGCTGTCGACGCGCCATTAAGCCTCATCTCCCCCCCCCCCACCACACTCACATGTATGAGGTTATTGACAAACAAATTCTGATCGTGCTAAAACATGAATTGGTACATCGGTCACTCTTTATAGTACAAATTGAACTTTGTTCGTCATCAGCCACATGGCAAGGACACAGGGAAGCCTGGGGGACCGTTGGTATATCTCATGGGGTTCCGTATGTAGTTCGATATTTACTGTACAATGGATGTTTTTAGTACGTTCAGTAAGGATTTGTTGGTCATCGATGCTTCATGGAGGCGCACAGTGGGCAGAGATGCTGGGGGAAGATTTGCGGTATTTCATGGGGATCCATGGCTGCTAGGAATGACTGGTGTACCACCATGCATGCTGTTAGTACAATTAACACGAATTTTTCGGGTATTAGCCACATGGAGCAGGAATAGTGTCTTGAGGGGCCTCGGGGGATTTCACGGGAGTTCCATAGCTAGTTTATTTGTACTGCTAAGAATGACTTGTGTACCAAATTTTCAAAAAGAGGAACACGAGGAGGAACAAATGGAGGTCCTTTGGGGGTATTTCATGGGGAGTTCCAAGACTGGTTTGATTTGAGCTGCTAAAAATGACTTGTGTACAAAATTTCTTGATTTTAGCTCAACCTGCAAGAATTGTTGGTCAAACCTCAGTGAGGGGACATGGAGGTGGGGGGGGGGGAGGCATTATGGGCCCTTTGGAAGTATTTCATTAGGGTTCCATGACCGGTTCGATTTGAACTGCTAAGAATGACTTGTGGACCAAATGTCAAGCTTCTAGCTCGAGTTGCAATAATTTGTTGATCTAGCCTCACGGAGGGGGCCCAGGGAGATACTTGGCAGCCCTTGGGGTATATCATGGGGGTTCCATGGCTGATTCGATTTGTGCTGATAATATCACGAGTGTCTTCATAGCCAGGTCAGACTGGTCGACCAATTTAGCTAAGACACACATAGTGACAGCTCCACTAGCTCTCCACTGTGCTCTATTCTAACGATGCAACAGTACCTTTCAGAGTTTGGTGCATATTTGGTGATCATAGTTTTGAAGTTACTAAATCAGGAAGCGAACAGTATACCACAACAGTTTATAAAACACCAAAGACAATAGATACGAATGGTATCATAAGAGTCCAAAACATGGATGCATTTGCGAAAGAGAATGTTTACTTTCAGCTCGACTTTTACCTTAATTTTAAGGTTTAAAAAAAAGTTTTTCCAACCTTTTTTTTATTTCATTAGATCCAAGATGTAGGTAAATTTGAACCCTCTGGAAAGATGCAGCAGTACAAACAGGCACAAATGTCCGCAATAAATTTGATCAAAAGCTTGAACTCTGTCCACATTATATTGTACATCCATCGGTAAATATTTTTTCAACGACTTTGGTGGCAGCAAGTCTCCGTAACTGTCAAAGTAGTAAGGTTTATTGTCTAATGTTGAGTAGCAGACCCAGTGCGACCCATTTCCAGCATTAAAATCTTGTAAATTCACAACAGCGCATTCCCCACCTTTCTATATCGCTGTGGGCAGTTTGTCTTTACTTAATGCACTTCTGTATCGGCGAATCTTTACCATTTTGGTAAACTCGTCAATATCGATGGTGGATAGCGTGCGATGAAGAAGTATCAGCCCTTTTGTGGCTTCAAGTAGAGTCCTCTGCCAGTCTTTTTGCGAGGGCAGCCCCTTTTTTTGTAACTCGGGTGTTTCGTGTTTCCTTTTGGCTGCTATTTTTATTTTTTCCCTTTTTTTTAATATACAACCTCGACTTTGCCTTGATCCAACTTCATATTCGTCATTCGGTCTCCGATCACGAGAGCATGACAACTTGTGTTAGCAGCTACCGCAGCACCAAATCGTATCTTGACTTGTACATCAACCACTCCCGACTGCAACCACTCTCTTTGTTTGTTGGTGTCTAGGACCACTAGTGGGTAGGTAGCCGTGAAATGAATGGGACCCAAGCACACGCCGCTGCTCCCGTAGTTTGACTTTCTAAAGTCCATAAACATCTGATACAACGTTGCGTAGTCACTGCTTCCAAAGTTCACATTGAGGTCTAGATAGGGATATCTTTCTCTATTCAACATCACGTGACAATCCGTCAAACTACAATAATCGAAGGCTGCCGGATTCTTAACTTTATCATTCGCCCGATCGGTGGAAAATGCCAGAATGATCCACCTCGGTTTTTCAATTGCCGAGGTCGTGATCAAACGCCAAGTGTGGGATGTAGTGGTCGGTACCTCTATGCTGTCGTAGTGCCAATGCCGAAATCCTAGCTTGACATCTTTGCCTCTGTTGATTAACTTGTAGAGACGTAGTTTCTGTTCATCGGATGGCACGACATGGGGCATGAGCCAGCTTACATGCGTGAGTTGCACGGTGGCATTAGCGGCTGCTGCTGATTTATACAACGCGTCACTGTTATCCGTTCTCATCATTGTCAACGTTTGCTTGGCGCCGTAAATGATTTTGTCATAGTCTTCAAAGAACCCTAGGAAGCTGAAACTACCTTTAGGATCGGTTTGCTTGATTATCATGTCGTGTCGCATCGCAAATCCCTTGTTGGCAGCTGCCACTGCTCTAGAGACAGCATCGTCGAGTTTCCAACACGCGCTTAGCAATCCACTTTGATCCGACGATCCATAGGATAGCAGACCTTTCATAGTTGTAGCATACCCTGGGTAATTCTGATCATCCACCAACTTGTCACTGCGGTGATACTTAATGTTGTTCAATAGAAAGGCCACACCATTGTTTACGTGCGTCACGAGATCCGCGTCTGCGTAAACCGATCCATCCTCTGCTTTCGCTATCTTTCCTTTCACGCAGAAGTAACTTCATGATGGGGTGAATGCGTCCTGGTTTTCAATCACTACCCTTATTTCCGAATTTACGTTGTTCAGACTAGTACCAACTATGGGGTAATACTCACGACACACGTAGGAATCCACCGATCCATCGACCTGCAGTGGTTCTGCAAGTTCTAGGTAGTTTTGCGCTACTGATACAGACATTATTTCTCTCTTTTTTCCTTATATACAGAGAAAGTTTATGAAGGTTCGATTGGTAGGTGTGAGTTCATCCATCCTTGGTCTTTTTGCCGGCTGCTCACTCGGTTGGTAGCGCTTATGAAATACAATCATGGTCTTTTTTTCTCTACATCGATTGGAAGTGGAGGCGAATAGTAACAGTTTCCCCATGCAAACTGAGGATACGATTGTCTTGATCGGTTAACCAGATTCTCATGTCACTAATTACGCGTCTCGTTACTGGTAAGTACACTAAATTGTGTGGGGTTTGTACGATCTTGTAGCCGGGAGAGACATTGGGAAAAAAAGTGTACAGTATCGGAACAGTCTGACCATTTACGTACGATCCACCGATGATATGCAAGTGAATCAGAATACTATTGAGTTTTAATATGTCTACACTGTTGGCACCTTCGTGAGCCAGTTGACTGTACCTGTAAACCTTATCCTCGAAACACAGCAAATCTCTCAATGTACTCGATGCTTGTAATGACACAGCAAAATTGGGTTTCTTTTTTAGAATGCACCGTAGCGTGTTTATATTTGGCCGCAATTCGACAACGTCACCTTGACCATCTTGCAGTAGGCTACCCTTAATAAAGGTGTTTAAATCTGAAATTTCGTAAGATTCCATTGATACGCTAATGGACTTCCACGTTGTGCCGTTATCCGTGGAATAATTGAAGAGGCTGTTGGTTTCGTCTATGTTTGGAAAACTGTGGTACGTTTCGATGTTAACTAAAGCCATGCAATACTGCTTCAATGAGTCCAAGTGTAACGGCGTGTCGAAAGTGGAGTGCAAGTCCATCGTGTCACTGCTAAGAACGATGTTACAGGATCCCATCCTTTCCTTTTTTTTTTAAAGTATAAATTTAGTGTACTAAGTGTTGTATAATTTAATTATTTATTTTTTTAGGTATTAAAAAAGAAAGGGAATAATGTCTTTCACCAAGACCTCATTCACCTGTATTTATTGCTCCGAAGTATTTCCGTTGCGACACCAGCTCCTTAACCACATTCTTTCCCGTCACCCGAGCAAACGTGGGGAATGTGGCTGCTTCGGCGACGAGCTCCAGGATTCGCCCAGGTGTGATACCCTTCCTCCTCTCACCTGCAAGAAAGCCCTTTGTCACCGCCAGTACAAGATGACGATGAGCAAGGAAGAAGATGACATTGCCGACCCGCTCGGATTTCTGATGTCGGCACGTCTCGCCATCCAGACCATGCTAGTCGTTTGCCTGGACCAGATGGTGACTGCAAGGTCCAGATCGGGCTAGGAGTAAAGTTTTTCCGGGACACTACCATAGTCCAGTCCGGCTTCTTGTCCAACTACTCTGAGCTATATAACCCAAACGATATACCCGCTCTGCTGGACAAAGCCTTTGACAAGATCCAGGAGAGCATCGATACGTATGCGGAGTGGGCAAGTGATTGGGCTATAACCTGCGTGAATACATTGGTCATCAGGGTGGGGAAGCACCAACCACTACGCTCATCCTCCTACATTCCACTTCGAGAAGTGTTCTGCCGTAAGAGGAACGCGATAGTAAATATTCAAAATGTGGGAGATCACAATGCTTCCTGTATTCCGTGTTGGCCGTTGGCCTGGAAATGACCAGCATTGACCTGGAAGATTATGAAGAATTCGAGGACATGCTCCACACCTCCATGCTTTCCTACCTGGTGAAACTCAAACACATCACCAAATTCAAAAAAGCAAAAGATCTATCCATCAACGTAATTGGATACGGTAAAAAATACGGCTTACACCAACTTTATGTATCCAAAAACTTGAATGGTCACCAAATTGACCTTCTCTTGATAACCGCAGAGGACGAATACTCGGAAATCCTGAATAACACTACTGCGGTATTACTGACGTAACAAAATTACTACACTATCAAGGATCGGATTCTAACGCCAAATTCTACTGTAGGAACTGTTTTGCTGGTTTGGAAAGGAATGGATGCTCATTACCCACGCCAAAGAATGTGTCAAGATCAACCCCGCCCAATCTTTAAAATTCAAGAACCCCGGAAAAAACTTTCTAAAGTTTCGACACTTTAAACGTCAAAACCTCTTTACCAGAGTCATTTACGCAGATTTCGAGTGTCTCCTTCGCCCCATTCATACCATCCAACCCAATCCTTCCACTAGTTCAACCACCAAGTTTCAACATCACGGTCCCTGCAATTTCGGCTATGTCGTTGTGGGGCAGAATGGCGAAATCGTTAATCGGATTTACTACCTGGGAGAAGATGCGGTTGACGAATTTTACAAGTGTATGGTGAAGGAGGCGGCTGATTACGCTACCCTGCTCAAGAACGTCAAGCCCCTAATCTCACCAATGCTGAACCACTATCATTCAACTATGCCAACATGTGTCATTACTGCCAGCAGCCCTTCACTCACAATCTGAGACAGCAGAGAGGGGAACGTAAGGTTAGAGACCACTGTCACGTCAGTGGCAAGTACAGGAGTGCTGCACACTCGAAGTGTAATTTAGGTGCTGGAGAACGGAGGAGTATCCCTGTCATCCTCCACAACCAAGAGGGTTACGATATGCATCTCCTGAGTCCTGCAATACACAAGTTTTCGGGGAATGTAGAGGTGACTGCCTGGAATGCCGAGCGGTTTCAGTCCATGACAATCAAGGCTGTGGCAGTTGGAATACGCATCTGCTTCATAGACAGCCTCAACTTTTTTATTGCATCGCTCGACACTCTGGTCCTAAACCGCAAGAACGCCAAGTTCCCTATCCTCGAGTTAGCCTTAGACTCAGGTTTAAAATCCCAGTGGTTCGATGACATACCTCCCTGGAGAAAGCCCTCGAACTCCTAACACAAAAAGGTGTGTACCCCTACGATCACGTGACCAACATGAGCATTTTTGACAAGGAAGGCCTACCCTCGAGAGCATAGTTTTTCTCACAGCTGAAGGGTGAAGAGTTGGTGGGGGACGACTACGTGAAAGCACTAAATCTTTGGCTCAGGATGATGGTGAAGAAGTTTGGCTCCTACCACGAGATTTACCAAATGACGGACGACTTTCTGCTGGTTGATGTGTTTGAGGACTTTTAGAAAACTCTGCCTCGAAAACAACAAGTTGGACCCTTGCTTTTACATATCCTCTCCAAGATTCAGCTGGGCAGCCCTCTCAGCATGATGGGGTCCAAGTAGGAACTTTTCAAGCATGCTGGCAAACAACAACCTAATTACTTCTGGCATCCGTGGGGGAGTCTCCTTCATAGGGAAGAGGTACGCAAAGGCCAACAATAAATACCTACCAAATTTCGATCCGCTCAACCCACCAAATACATCGTTGATTTTGACATGAACAACTTGTACGGACTTGCAATGTGCGAACCTCTCCCTTACGACGGTTTCCGGTACCTGGGCAAGGAGGAAATTAGAACCTTCGATGTGGACATGGTGGCTGATGACGGGGATGTTGGATACATCCTGGAACTCAATCTCGAGTACCCCCTGGAATTGCACGAAGCCCACAATGACTACCCTTTGACCCCGGAGAAGTTGGAGATTAGAGAAGAGTTCGTTTTCCCCTACTCGAAAAACCTGGCTAAAGATCTAAACTACAAAATCAAACCCACCACCAAACTAGTCCCTAACTTCCTACACAAGCTGAAGTACGTGGTTCAATACCGCAACTAGAAATTTTATTTCCAACAAGGTCTAGTTCTTCACCACATTCGAAGAGTACTCGCATTCAACCAGCACCCGTGGATGAGGGGGTATATCGAATTTAACACCGAGAAACGTCAGCAATCGAACGCCCCTTTTGAAAAAGACTATTTTAAGCTTCTAAACAACTCGGTCTTCGGTAAGAGTCTGGAACAGAAACAAAACCGTCTTAATGTCAAGTTGTGTACCAACGAGAAGTCCGCAGTGAAATACACGTCTCAACCCCACGCCGACTCATTCAAGATCTTGCACGAGGACCTAGTCCAAATCAACAAGAGAGCTCGAAGCGTGTTGTGTGATCTACCCACCTACTCTGGATTCAGGATACTAGATCTTTCCAAACTGGCCATGTTTAACTTTCACTACGGATACGCCAAACCAAAGTATAGGAATTGCGCCGAACTGCTATTCACGGATACTGACAGCCTCTGCTACCTCGTAGAGACTGAGAACCTGTAGGTAGACATGCTCCAGGACCAGGACCGTTTTGACACCAGCAATTATCCTAAGGACCACCCTGTTTTCTCCCCCACAAACAAACAGGTACTGGGGAAGATGAAGGACGAAATGGGTGGCATTCCCATTTCAGAGTTTGTAGGATTGTGCTAAAAAATGTACGTCATCAGAACACCGGCTCGCCCATTGATCATGAAAGCCTAGGGAATAACAATGAAAGCCTAGGGAATGAAAAACTAGCTAAACTTTGACAAATACGAAGCTACCCTTACTTCGTCATCACCCGTGCAGAAGGGTACCTGGGCCAAGATTGCTAGCACTAGCCACGAGCTGAACACGGTTCACGTTTGCAAGTCCCTCCTCTCCCCGTATGATGATAAGCGTTTTATATTGGGCGATGGTGAAAACACGTTGGCAATCGGGCACCACCGCACTAGCACTTGGGCAGAGTACAATGATGATGGGGATGGTTTTAATTCGGAATTGGATGTGATTAGTGGCAAGGAGGAGGAGGAAAAGGAAAGTATCACAGCCATGGGTCTAGCCAAACTCGAGGTCAGTGTGGCTAAGAAGTTGGAAGAGGATGCTAAGGCCTCGCGTAGATACGAGTTGATGAAAGAGCGGCAGAAAAGGCTGGAGGACCCAGTTGTGTGGGAGGATGAGAGAAAGGCGAGAAAGAGGGACGCCGAACGGAAGCGGTACTACGAGTTGGGAGAAAAAGTGAGAGAAGGAAAAGTTGGTAAATGGGCACAGAAGCGAAAAGTCATGACAAAAGAGGAAAAGGAGGCAGTGAGCACCAGACACACTGCGGCAGAGAAAGAGAGGTGAGTAAACTTGAGTGAGAAGGAAAAGGTGGAGGCCAGAGCCAGACACACTGTGGCAGAAAAGAAAAGGCAAACAAACTTGAGTGAGGAGGAAAAGGTAGCGGCAAAGAAAAAGAGGCGAGAGATGCACGCTGCTAAGAGAGCTAAACATGTTGCAGAGAAAGAGAAGCAGTCATAACCCACCGATAGCCAACAACGAAAAATTAATGCGGATACACACCTTCACCCCAACCAAAAAACAAGAAACGGGTGATGACTATTGGCAATTGAGAAGATTTACGTTAAATTAACTCCGTGTTTACATGATGCAGTCAGCTAAGCCATAGGAAACTACGCTCTCTGGCAAGTCTAACCTTGGTGGACAGGTGACTGAGTCTTTATCCCTGAGTCTGTACTATTAATTCTACCCCGAATCCTTCCAAAGCCCGTACATATAAATTGATGTTTTTCTTTCCCAAACATCCCAAATCCTTAGTGCCCCTAACCTCCCCTCCGATGTATTTGCAACCTTGACGTGGTGGAGTAACCATCGCTTTCTGCGGCGGGGAAAACTCCATCGTGGAAAGCGGTGGAGAAAACAAGTAGCAATACGCCGAAAATTGATTTACAACTCTCGAAACACTCGTTAACCACCACAATCTCATACGAAGCAGCTTGTGTGGGATAATAATTGTGTAAATTCGCGATTTTGGGGATAGGCTGTACAACAACATAATAGGGTGTCCGCAAGATGGGTGACATCATGAGGGGGGAATCCTCCCCCCCCTTACCCAGATCGATAAAATATGATTTTCCACTCTCGTCCAGATTGACGATGTTCAGAGGGGGAGGGGGACCCGCGCACGGGAAGCTAACACTGCTTACAGGCAACCTTTTGGGACGGTACTCTGACAACACTTCCTATGTACGTCCCTTCGTATGCGTCCATTTGTAAGATGTCATAGGGGTGACCTTTTTTGGGGGGGGGCTACATTGTATGACGTCACAAGGGGATGACGTTTGGGACGGTACAACGACATCACTTCCTGTGTACGACCCTTTATGTACGTCCCTTCATGCGTGTCCATTTGTACGATGTCATGGGGCGAGCTTTTGCATGTTTCGTCATCGGATGCTTCATCGACGGATGGTTCGTGTTGACGGATGTTTCGACGATGAAGGGTTCGTCGTCAGGAGAATCGTCTGGGGCTACATTGTATGACATCACAAGGGGGCGACCTTTTGCATGTTTCGTGGTCGATGCTTTGTCGACGGATGGTTCGTGTCGACGGTTGTTTCGTCAATGGAGGGTTCGTCGTTGGGAGAATCGTCATCGGGTAACTCGTCGTCAGAAGTTTCGTCGTTGGATGGTTCGTCGTGGTGTGATTCATCGTCGACTGTTTTTTCATCGGATGTTTCGTCATTTGATGCTTCGTCGATGGATGGTTTGTCAACGGATGTTTCGTCGTTAGATGTTTCGTCGATGGAGGGTTCGTTGTCGGGAGAATCGTCATTGGTTGAGTCGTCATCGGGAGAATCGTCATTGGTTGAGTCGTCGTCAGAAGTTTCGTCGTCGGATGGTTCTTCGACGAGTCAGTCGTCGAAGGATGGTTCTTCGTCGGGCCCCTCCAAAGCCGAAAAACTCCCTCGTCCAAATCGACAAAAACGCGTGCGCGGGAAGCACGGGTTTTCCCCCCTCATCCAGATCAACAAAAACCCGCACGCAGGAAGCGCGGGTTTGGTGTGCGTGCGAGTCTGCCACTTCTTTGACGCTTATCATGGAAGTTCATGCTGAGGCTTACATAAGGACCGCCATCGCAGTCCTTGATTTTGCATTGGAGAAAATGGGGTTTATATCAATATGGGTTTTCACTTGTCATATATGCATAACATTTCAAGAGGGTGCCCCTTGCACTTGGGTCTTGTTGGTAAACATGCTGATTAATTTCCCAACGAGGACATCAGGCTGCCCAATCCCTGTATAGGGATTTCAACACCTGTCACAGTGCGGGCCACAGCTTTCTCCAAAATCTTTGCCTCCTTCACCATGATGTGTGAACAGTGGCAACCGAGCATACAAGTGGGAGTTGCAAACCTGAACGTAGCATCAATGACTTGATCGAAATCTAATCCAAATCAATGACTTAATTACTCAATGCTAGGAAAAATTCACAGCTTGTTCGGACGGATTGGCTAAGATGGTGTTTACTACAAGCAGCCACTTCTCACACCAGTTCGGCCATTCTGCAATAAACAGTGTCATTTTCTAATTTGTCATTTTGAATAATGATACCATTCAAATGCAGTGGGGAAGATTTAGGAAGCCATTGGTTTGGGAGCTTCTACCATGGTTTAAATTACTGAATGTTGAATTTTGTCAGTTCCCATGTTTTTTCAATGGTGCAAATTGGTTCATGCAAATTTTGATCAACAAAAATTGATGAGCCTACATAAATAAACTAATGAAAAACTTTTTGTAACGAATCATTGTAAGAATGCACAATTTTAGATATATAGTGTCTGAACCAGGTATAGACAAAGGCTACACTTATATGGGTCACACGGTGTTCAGAATAGAAAAACACGTCACTTTAAAATGGTAACCTTTTTGAACTAGTCCAGTGGAAGCCTCTTTTACTTCATAAACCAGGGGGGAAATTTTTGCAACAATGATGAATTGGCATATCTACCGTTTTTGCCTTTTTGCAGCAAAAAAGCTGTGTTTTTAGATATAAAGTGGGGACGGGACGTACCCAAACAGCATCGTTAAATTCCTAACGTTTAAATTTAAATTCCTTAACGTTAAATTCCTGTGGTTTAGGAACCTTTTCATTGATTTTGGCATAGGCCTATTTGAATTGTCTGTCTGATCCCTGAGGTTTTCTCTACAGAACATCAATCGCCGTCAATTTTGTACACTGCTAATCTGTGGGCAAATTGCACACAGAATGGAACAAGGTAGTTATTCGCTGCTTTATGTGAAAATTATCTCGCTGCGGTAGATCTACGGTAGATATCGCTAGTAATTCTCGCTAGGTAGGCCGAGCCATTTTCCAAGGCCAAAACTCGAGGTAAGCCAAATAATGGGAACACATGGGTATTTAGCCGCGTGACAAGGGTCTTAGCATCAAATTTTCTACATGTGAAAGCCATAAGAAAACATGAATAAAGATCCGCAACTACAAGGATGTGTTTGTTTTTGCTGGGACTTCGTGTCATTGGAAGAATTTGCTTCCAATCAAGGCGCAATGTGTGGAAGGGTTACTGAAAAGGAAAGGTGGCAAGCCTTGTAACACTTTGTCGGCTCGGCCTTTATAATTTTGGTATGGGAGGCATGTTTTACAAAAGCGTTGCTCATTTTGGGGAAATAATAACTGCGTTTTAAGCACCCCAGGGTCTTTCAAGCACCGAAATGTCCCGCTGGCAGAGTTCAATGCTGTAACTCTAAAACTTAACACTGCAAGGAGCATTGAACAGAAATCTTAAGAGCGGACGATTTCTCCAATCTTCAGCAAGTTCTCTATAAATGAGTCGAGAACTTTCCTCATAAATACAATTTTGCGATAATTTATCAACAAATCTCTGAATAGCAGGCATATTAACCTTCCAGGGTTTCTCCAGTAGGGCTAAAATTAATGTTGCCGTGTATGGGTCTTAAGGAGTTACCTCAGAGATTCGGGGAATCGTATGTAGTTCTACTTCAATGTTACGGTTGATACAATCATTGTTAAACAAGTATACGGATTCTCTACCTGAAATATTAACTACTGTGATTGGTGAGTTCAATTTCATCCCCTCAGCTTCTGCCTTGGACTCATATAAGCATAAAAGAGAGTCAGCAGCACAATCCTCCGAATATTTCCTGAACACGAACTTGGCCTCCACGGAGGAGAAAAATACCAGCCAGCAAGCTATGCATCCTCTTTTGTTCTTTTTTGTGTCCTTCACAATTAAAGGGTAATGGTCAGTCAAAATTGTGAAGTCACCGCCTTCCACTAGGTGGCGCCACTTTTAAGCTAAAAAATACATGCCAACTTTTCACTACCATGAGTGGAATAAAGACGTTCGCTTTTTGAGAGTTTCCATGATGCCATATCAAACGTGACGTAATGGTCGGTAATCGCTAACTTCTGGGCAAGCATACAACCTACCCCAGAGCCTGACGCATCAGCCAGTATGGTCCAAGGTAAGGTAGGGTCAGGATGGTCAAGAGTAGGGGTGTCAAGCAGAGCGCTTTTAATGCCCTGAAATGCATTTTCCTGACGGGAACCCCATTAAAAGTCTCGACTGTCTCCATGCAACAGGTCGGTTAAAGTGCTGGTCCTTTCGGCAAACCGGTGGACGAAATTCTGTAGCCAGGATGTCAACCCCAAAAACGTTTGTACCTCGTGCACACTAGTTAGCCATGGGTAGGCCTGCAGAGTCTTGATTTTTCATGGATTAGCCTTGACACTGTCGTCAGTTACCAAATTATCCTACACAGGTAGTTCTTTTACACGGAATTAAGACTTTTTAAAGTTTCCAGATAAACCTTCGGACTGCATCATTATGAGA
Source organism: Lithobius niger (assembly GCA_023313725.1). Lineage (NCBI taxonomy): Eukaryota > Metazoa > Arthropoda > Chilopoda > Lithobiomorpha > Lithobiidae > Lithobius > Lithobius niger. Next base: position 16,356 of record JAHWFP010015346.1, on the reverse strand, counting down.
CTAGCCTCCAGCCCTAGCATGTGATGGGGCAAGGTGGCCTGATGGTTAGCATGACCGTCTCCAGCGCCAGAGGTCCCGGGTTCGAATCCGGTCTCAGCCACCCCTGGCATTTTCGGGCAGAGAAGGGCCCTGTGATGTCTCGTGCTCATGTCGATTGTGGCTTATAAAAGAACCTAGGATTTCCGATAGGATTTACCTAGCAAAATTGACCCTCTCTCCTTCTGGCGCCATGGCTAACGCTGGGTGCGCGTCAGAAAGCTGCAGCCCTAGCATGTGTTCCCTCCACAGTCTCGTCAATAAACCAAAATCGCCAATATATTCTTGCCAACCTAGGTGACCTACTGGAACGATGGCTTGGGTCATCATACGGCAGAAATTTGCTCCACTGTTCTTAAGCCCAAATAGAGTGCGATAGCAAAGAACTGGAGATCGTGGGTGACAATGATGTTATCTTGGTACTTTCTGGGTACATTGGAATGTGCCAATATGCATCCATCAAATTCAATTTGGAACAGTACTTATATTCGTGGTACTGTGAAAGTAGGTTATCAATTATAATTAGAGACAGCAGGAAAGGATCATGTTCCACTGAAACATTAAAAAAATGTACAACCTGCCACAAGACAAGTTCTGCTGTCTTTCTTTGGAGCTAGAGACACTGGAACACAGTGGCTCACTAAACCCAGGAACTATAATGCCTTGGTCGAGCATGTTAGCAATATGCTCATCGACATTCTTACGTCCTAACGGGCTTAAAGGGTAAGGGCGTTTCACAACAAGTGTCAATTCTCATAAGTGGGCAATGTTTAAATACGCCAATTGTAGTATAAAACACATGCACATCAGAAAACAGTAAACAAAATAACTTCCTTTTGTTCGGGAGTCAAGAATATCAATTGCGGCAACTTTTGCGTCAACTCCATGCTGGAATGGAACTCTGCATTAGGTATGGTTGCGGCAACCATAGCTAATGGTTGTGGCATTTAGTTTTTTTTAAATAGAATTGGGTTCGATTAGGTATTTTGTGATTTTGTTGTTTTATGTTAACGTATTTCAAATGCAAATAAATTAACATAAAATGTGTAGGAATAACAAAGAATGTTACTAATAAATTGGTTTGGTTATATTAATCGTAAGTATAAATAAGTAGTAAAAACAAACATTAATAAACATAATATTTGCTTATGCCATTGCCTTCTACCTTGATTCTGAAACACCCTTCAGACAACAACAAAACTATTATATTCAGTCAACAATCCTTCAAACTATCCTTCGACATCAATCCTTCAAACTGTATTCCTTCAACAATCTTCCCTTGCTGAAAGGGTTTCAAAGGGTTTAACGAGCGTTAACCACTCCTGGTCATCTGCCCGAAGCCCTAAAGCCCTTGCTACATTGCTGCCAACAACGACTTTGTAACAGTGGTTCATTATTCGAAATCGATGATGAGAACCAAATGCGTGGGGTATAAGCATACGATAGCCAACAGTGTCAAGTGAGTTCTGTCAACAATCACGAGTGGCACAGCCACGAGTTATTGTTGCCAGAACTCCCGAAACGCCATTGGTCATCCTGTTTATAGCAACTGCGTATTGTTCGAGTTGTGGCTGCAACAAAGAACAAATCGTGGTAATGTTCTTTAATTCAGAAGCTTGACTGTGCATGCAACAATGTTTACACAAAGACAGCATTGTTATTGCTTTTTTGGTGAAGGATTCTGTCTGTGTATTTATTGATTGTAACTCGATTCCGAATCACTCCACCACCGTTCATACCATGTGAACTCAACGACGAGTGACGGTTTCACATAACTTCTCTAAACATTTTTTTTAGAAATTGTTTGAAGGGGCTATTCGGCGTTGAGTTTCTGCGGTCTGAACGGTGACAGTTATTTCAGAATCGAGTAACAATCCAGAAAAAAAGAAAACCTTTGTTGACTAACTGGGTAATTCGTCGTTTTGCGATGCTGGATGTTTTCAGAACCTCGAACAGAGATGCGGTAAAACAATAAATGTGTAATTATAGGACAGAGAGCCAAATGGCCTCCATCAATATTAAATAAACGTGTTATTAAACAAACAAATATACAAATAATTTAAACAAAAAATATATGACCATGACAGATACATACGTGATGACAAATGACTTTGTAATGTTGAACAATGATGCGGTAGGACAACTAACGTTCAATTACGTGTATACGTTTGTGATAAATTAACATGTATTTAACAAATAAATAATAAAAATAAATAAATATATAAATAAATAAAACATTAAAATATATACAGACAGCATGGCTAACATTAGGCTCCTCTGGGAGGATCTCTTCGTTGGGTAGGTTGAGAGCTCTCCACCAACTAATCAAGGATCGCGGCAGCGGTCCTTATGTATGCCTCAGCATGAACTTCTGTGTTAAACGTCAAACTTTGAACTCCTATAGTTTCGCCCAAAATTGACATAGACCAACGAAATTCGGTATTTGGGGTCGTGTCATAACTATTTCACCGCATTACAAACTTTAATGACAACAATTGAACCGTTCGGCGTCCACGGCATGGCCATTTCTTGTTGTTGTTGTTGTTGTTGTTGGGACTCTTTGCTCTGACCTGGAGATCGAACCATTGAACCGATTTTCAAGTTCTATAGCTTAAAACGTAGGTATGGACATCGCCTAGGGCCTTTCGCAGGCTATTTTAATGTAACTACAATATTCTTGACACGGAAAGCCAAATGGGCTAGAACTTTTGCTCTCACCTAGAGATCGAACCAATGAACCGATTTTCAATTTATATAGCTTAAAATGTAGGTATTAACACCGACCAGAGCCTTTTGAACGCGATTTTGAGGTGACAACAATATTCTTGACACGGAAAGCCAAATGGGCTAGAACTTTTGCTCT